>WTXH01000120.1:0-106652 GCA_022376555.1 Russula compacta
ACAGAAACAACAAGTGACCAAAACAAGGCCATTTTCTCATCCTATCCTGTCCGATATCATCCGCAATCAGTTTTTTGGCAAGGGGAAGGCTGATGTAGAGACGTACAACAAAATGGTTGCTGAAAGAAAGGTCGCTGAGGCTGTTGTTATCTTGGTCATTACTGCAGTACGTGTTCCACATACCTTTGGGCCATGGCTAACAACAGCAAATGCATAGGTGGAGAACGCTCTGATGGAGTGGTCCAGTGGTGAACATATAGCCCTACATTTCAGTGACGACATATCAAGCTCCAGGTAATGTAGCAATGATGTTTTACTATGCATTGGCCAACAGTTAACCCCTTCTTGGATACAATCACCATATAGCTACATGGGATAAACTGAAGAAAGGGTCGCCACAGTGGGCTGAAAAAAAGCTGAAGACATTATTCCAGAGCATCATGTAGGTGTCTTTTTTTCACGCTTTCACCCATCTAACAAGTATATTATAATAGGGCAACTGCGAAACGTGCCATTACTCAGATTGCAGAAGAAAACAAGGATTTGGATGATATCAACTTTGCTGAGCTAGAGCGTGAAGCAGAAGGCATGAATTGATTCAGGTGACGTCTTAATTCTGTCCTTTGAGATTATGAGTCTCCACCATGCTCACTGTCGCCCTACAGGCATACTATCGCAACTAAACTTTACACTGAGACCATCGCACATTCATTACTAGAACACAATCGTTACTCGTCATTCATCTATCTTAGCGACCAACACCATTCTAATCAGCATAATCAGTTTTTCTCACCACATAGATTTTAGCTACAGCAATATTATTACATTTTATGCAATATTAATGGTTTTTCAGAGCATGCTAGAGCGACCAGAGTGACTAAATTTGATGACTCTCAGACATCCAATTGTATCTTTAAAGCACTCTGAGATAGCTCTGAGGCAGCTCTGAGGCAGCTCTGAGAAGCTCTGAAAGTTATTGTGCTGGCAACTAATCTTTGAGCACTCCAAAAGGCACTCTGGGCACTCTAAGGCTCTGGGCACTCTAAGGCACTCTAGGATGCCCTGAGACACTCTCAGGGCAAAGGTGTTTTTCCTGATGTGGGACCTCAGCTCACCAAACTGAATGAGTCCCACGTCAACCTTGCCAATGCCAAGATGGGTGTCACTGACACCCAATATTGTTTCATTATACTCCACGCTCTCCCCGACTCTTACAAGGTTCTCACCTCCACCATCCTCGCCGCCGGTGACCCCACACTGCTTCAACCGGGCGAAATTATAGCCTGCATTCAGAATGAAGAAGGTCGTAGGACTGGCAGTTCTGCCTCCCTCAATGCAATTGCCCTAATCAAGGGGAAAGGCAAAGGCAAAAGCAGCTCCAATAAAAAGGAGAAGCATGCCGATCTTGTTTGCCACTACTGCAACAAGAAAGGGCACATCAAGCCCAATTGCCAGAAGAAGAAGAAGGATGAGGCAGACGCAAAAAAGAAGCAGGAGAGCAGCAGTGGCAACAAGGCCATAAATAGTCATGTTGTAGACACAACTGCCTCCATCGAGGAGGTCAATGACATCGGTGTTTCCTTGTGCGCTGCGAGTAAATTGTGTTGGTTGATGGACAGCGGGGCAACCCATCACATCACTCCTCACCACTCTGACTTTGTCACCTATACACCAGTCAAAGGGACCATACGTCTCAGTGACAAGCAGGGTACTGTAATCTCACAGTTAGGTGTGGGAACCGCTGTGTTCACAAGCCCACAGGGAGTGCGGATCACCCTTAAAGACACTATCTATGTGCCTGGCATAGGAAATCGCATCCTATCACTCGGATCCATTCTGGATAAAGGGGCAGCCGTACCTTTCCACTCGCATAGCTTTAACATTATTGTTGCAAACAAAGTCGTGGCCTCGGGATACTGTGAAGGTCGACTCTTTTGGGTTGACTCTGACACTGGGGCACTGAACACGCACCGAAAGGAGTCTACCACACTCCACACCTGGCATCAGCGCATGGGGCATATGTCCCATCGTGCACTGAAAGAACATGGTCCCTCTGCCCTGCAAGGCATGGACTTCTCTGGTGTCGACATGGCAATACCTACATTGTGCCATGGCTGTGAGACAGGCAAATCCACTTGCAAACCCTTCCCGTCCTCTTCTAAGAGGGCAACCCAAATATTAGAAATCATTCACTCAGACTTAGCAGGTCCCATGCAGACCAAGTCTTTGCATGGCTCCCTCTATATGGCCACCTTTATCGACGACTACACTAGCCTGCAGTCATCTACTTCTTAAAAACAAAAGACCAGTTTCTGGACGCATTCAAAAAATATATTAATTGGGCTACCACCCAAACCTCCAAAAAACTACATGTCCTATGGTCTGATAGAGGTGGCAAATACACAGGGGCTATAGTCCGAGCCTATTTGAATGAGAAGGGTATTGAACATCAGTTAACGATGCCGGGTACACCCCAGCAGAACGGAAAGGCCGAGCGGTTTAACCGCACCATTATGGATAAGGCAATGTCCATGCTTCACCAAGCTGGCCTGTCAAACAGCTTCTGGGAGCACACTGTAAGCACCGTGGTTCACATCTACAACCACACTCCCATCTGCTCGCTGGAGTGGAAGACCCCTCATGAGAGATGGAATGCTGGTCACGTTCCGGACATCTCATACTTCCGCATCTTTGGATGCAAGGCATATATGCATGTGCCAGCTAACAAGCGACGCAAGCTCAACGTGAAAGCGCTGCCCATTGTCTTTGTTAGGTATGAGGCCGGTAGTAAGGGATACCGCCTCTGGGATAAAAGTACCCACTCCGTTCGTGTGTCAAGGGATGTGACATTCGACGAGAGTAGCTTTCCTGCTGTAGACAAAGAGACCGAGCCCTCAACGCACCAAGGGCTCACTGCATCTCCTCCTCCTATCCCCATTCCATTTATTCCAGTGAATGCAGAACCTAACATGTCTGCACCGCCACTACCCCCACGTGCAGCATCACCTACTTCCTCTTCTGAGGATGAAGATCAGGTTGATGACTTACTTGAACCCAAAGTAGAGTGGCCCACTACACCGCCCACCCAAGGCACTCTTCCCCCTTCTACACCCACTGCCAAACGCCCTCCTCCTTCTACGCCACTGCCCCGCCCTTCTGCTTTGCGAACCTATAAGCGAACAGAAGAATCTCCACAGGATCCTATGATTCTGGGGGGATTTGCTGAGCGCTTCGTCGCTCCCAGGCAATTGGTGCATGTGCCGGTACCGAATCGAAGGTACTTCCATGAGGATAATGCTGAGGCGCCTGGCACCCAGCGGCTAGGGCACACAGAACTATTTGCTGCAGCTTACGTAGGAAGGGACCCGGTCACTTATACTGAGGCTCTAAAGTCTAAAGATGCCGATGAGTGGTGGAAGGCCTGTCAATACGAGATAGATGCCTTAGCTAAAAATGACACATGGGAGTTAGTTGATCTCCTGGTGGGCCGCAAAGCTGTAAAATCGAAATGGGTATTCAAGTTGAAAGCCAATGGCCACTTCCGCACCCAGCTAGTGGCGAAGGGATTTATGCAGATCCCTGGTATAGATTATGACAAAACCTTCTCCCCTGTCGCATGTTTTGAGTCTCTCAGACTCCTCCTAGCGTTAGCTGCGCTAGAAGACTGGCACATACACCAGATGGACGTCAAATCGGCATTCCTCAATGGCATGCTCGATGAGGAGATTTACATGGAGCAACCACAGGGTTTCATTGTTGCTGGAAAGGAGAATAAAGTATGCAGGCTTAAAAAATCTATTTATGGTCTCAAACAAGCCTCCCGCACATAGAACTTGCAATTCCATGGATTCCTTCTGGAACTCAGCTTTAAGCGGATGTTCTCCGATGCCGGAGTTTACATTTACGTGATGTCTTCATCATGGGGGGAGGAATCATCTCCGTTGATCGTCATTCTATATGTTGATGACATCACTATTATGGGTGCTTCATTAGAAGCTGTCAAGCATTTAAAAGAAGATCTACAGAAGTGTTACGAAATGTCAGACCTTGGGGAAATAGAGTCCTATCTGGGGATTCGAATCACCTGCAACAGGTCACATAACCGCATCGAGATTGACCAGTCTGGTTACATACATGATGTACTAGAACACTTTGGCATGTCAGACACAAACCCACATAATACCCCACTACCGGCTGGTGCAGACGTGCACCTGGTCAAAAATACTGAGCAGGCCTCCCTTGCGGAGATTAAACACTACCAAAGCCTCATAGGCAGCCTGCTTTATGTACAAATTGGCACTCGTCTGGACATTTCCTTTGCTGTATCACATTTGGCCCAGTATGCAGCAAACCCCTCCAAACAACATCTATGCCTCGCCCAATACGTTCTATCCTACCTAGTGGGAACTAAGGACATGTGCTTGTGCTATGATGGGGCCAATGGTGATGGCCTTCATGGCTACTCTGACTCCTCTATGGGAGACAATATGGAGGATCATCATTCCACTTCCAGTTATGTATTCTTGCTTGCTAATGGCGCAATTTCCTGGTCATCCCGTAAACAAAAGACCATCGCCCAAAGCACATCTGAGGCAGAGTACATGGCCTTGGCCAATGCGGCCAACCAAGCTGTCTGGTACCAAGGTTTCTTGAAGGAACTTGGGTACACCGTTGAGGACCCTGTCCCTCTACATGGTGACAACAAAGGCACAGTTGACCTCACGCTAAACCCAGTCACGGTTGTCAATCCAAGCACATCGACATTAAGCATCATGTCATTCGCAAGTACATAGAGGATGGTCAAATTTCTCTAATACATACACCTATGGAAGAAATGGTTGCAGATAGCTTCACCAAGTCGCTCTCACGCACCCTCCTTCTGCGCTTTAATCCCAACATGGGTCTTTGTGCTCCATAATTGTTGGATCACAGGGGGATGTTGAGACAGAATGTCTGCACGGCTATGCCCGGACCAGACAGTCTCACGCTCAGGGGTTTGGTAGAACCGGCCTGGACATTACAAGGGGCACTTAATGCTCCAGGACAATTATGGACTTAGTGAGCACATGTTGGCACATGGACTGAATGGACACCTACATACGTACCATACCCTAGAACAATGTGATTACGCCCCTATGGCCGATCTAAGACCTCTCTTTTGTTGTCTGACTTGATTATTGTATGATCGAACTGTTTCAGATTGACACTTTACCTACTGTCTTTACAATCAGTTAGTTACAATCACATATGGACCTTTTAGTACGGTTCTACGCTTATGCGTACCCCTTCTGAGGGCTCAGGGTATGTGCGGACTCTTCAGACTCGTCCATATGTAGAATATTGTAATTATGCGATATAGTGGATGCCTGTACTCACCCCTTAAGGGTTATGAACATATGTAGACCATAGGGACTATAAATACACCCTTGGGAGTGAGCAAGACGTCTCATCTCCTACAGAGTTCTTTCTCTGTGTGAAACACCCTCTTCAGCTGCACTTCATCAAAGTGAAGAAAGGCAACACCTTTCTGAGCGCTTAACGTATGTGTCGGAGTTTGAAGAGTTCCAATCGGGACTCGGTTTACTATATATGGTAGATTAAGTGAAACACGTCACTAAGTCGCTTAGCAGACCCTAGGGTACGTTCTAGGGCACAAGTGGGAGGGGAAGGGGCTGTGAAGCTTTGGATCACTTGGAGGATTGCTCTGAGAATGTCTAGGATTCACAAGAGACCAAGCTTAAGGCTTTGGTCCCTTCTATGAGTGTATTTATACATGACTATTTAAGTGGAGTTTCTGGCAGCGATTGACATGTTTCAGTGGCAGTAAGGCCATGAAAACCATCAGCAGATTAGTGTAAGTATCTTAGTAAGTAGCCGAGGCAACACAACAGCAGTCTGGAGCAGCAAGAGCATAATAGAGGGTGTGTAAAGTAGGGTGGGGGAAGTAATGACAACTCTGGCTGGACCGTGAGAAATACGTACATATATGGACAGAATATTAGTAAGCATAAACATCCCAACTGTCCACCACAACATTTCTGCACAAATTCTTTGATTGCCAGCCAGAATCATGTTTTTAGGCCTCCAAAAAAATCATTTAAACTGTAATACAGTACTCAATGATAACTACATCATTATACTATGCATCCATTATAATATTGTAGTATGCCAAAGGACCTTTGGGTGCAATGTGACAAAAGTGCATTCAGCTTGAAGCTCTGTCTTGATGTGCTGATGTTGATGTGCTGACATGCTCCCAGGTGGTAAGGGCCAGTGCATTCTAATCTGTTGAGCTGATTCTGAAATTCTTGTGACATTCTGTGACAAATGCCCCAAAATGCCTTTGTTGCTTCTTTATCATCCATCTATCACACCAAAAGGCTAAAGTAACCAATGGAATATCATGTTATAGTAATTGAGAGGGCCTGTATATTTGTTTGGAGCCTAAAAGCATGATTTTGGTAATTGAAGAATTTGTGCAGAAATCAGTGATTGATGAAACCAGCTACCTTCTTGCAATACCTTATCTTTGCTGCATCCTTTTGAAACTTTTATCTGAGATGGAGAATATGTGTACAATGAAATACTGGTTTATTCCGAGGGCAAGGGAGAGCAACAAAAAATTAGATAAAAGAAATCCAGCTTCTATGGGAAAATCCAGATCTGATGGGACCCATAGTATGGGTGCACGGTGGCTGTGTAGCTGATGTGTGGCTGTGCCGACAAGCAACAAACACGGTTCCAGTTCGCCGACGTGCCTTGAGACACTGTCTTTACGACCCACATCTCTCCTCCCTCCTTGGTAAATTTCTTTCCAGCTTTCCAGTTCTAAACCATGGCAGACACACAACGTGAGTCCTGAATCTGTCCTCAGTCCCAGACATTCTAGGCTGAACCCCTTTGTTCGTCTTTCGTCGCCCGCAACTCTCCCTCTCAACAGCCTCTTTGCTCAAACTTGATGAGGACATTTCTAAACTCCAAAATCTACTCTTGAAATTACCCCGATCCCACCATCAGCGCTCTCAATGCCTCCTAACTTTGGCCACGATACGGTTCAAACGCTACATGGTCTCGCACGAGAGTGAAGACATCGACAAGTCAATTTTCCACTCTACCGAAGCTATACTCCTGCCATTTGAAATCCCAATTGAACTCGACTCATACGTCATCGGTACCTTTTTTTACCTCGCGAATGCCCTTATTCTTCGCTCGCAGGAGTTCACGCAGCCCGGCGATCTGAAGCACGGTATCAAGTACCTCCGTTACCTTCGAGACCAGTCGTTTGAAGTCTCCGATCTCACACACAGTGACGTTAAAGCACTCTTGGTGAAGGCTTTGGCCGTTCAAGTTAAAGTGGAGATGGAGTCTGTCGATCCAATGAGGGACATCGGGGAGATGGCGACCCTGTGCCACGAACTTCTCACCTCGGATGATTCTGAATCATTTCTGATTGGCGCGGTAAATGCATTTGCCGAGGCCGTATGTATGGCATGTGTGCCAGTTGTGCAACCACCTCCAGACGGGGCCATCAAATGTCTGCGTGAGGCAAGGATACGTTTACCTAGTTTGGAAAAAGTCCGCTTCGCGCTTGCCTATGCTCTTTGTTTCCGTGTGGATAGGCCTCACTCACACGGCGATTATGAGGAAGCCATGTTAATCCTGGACGAACTGATCACGGATTTGAAAGGAGATGTGGATGTGGAACTGGCTACATCTCTGGCTACACTGCTTGCGCAGCTCCGATTCCGCATTGATTCAAAGCCAGAGCATTTAGCGGAGGCAATTTTCCGCCTTCGTACTCATCTCAACATAATACCTTCCGATGATCCGGATCGTTGCTCTTTCATGGAAGAGTTGGCAGGTCTCGAGAAGATTCGCTTCGAAGAGTTTGGTGTCAGAAGTGGTCGGCAAGAAGATAACGCCAAAGTAGTCGACGATTCCCATCTGGCTGCGTTTACTCAAATGGCTAGATCGAACCTCGTCGAGTTCCCTCTGCCGATGCCAGACAGGAGAAATCCCGCACCTCATTTTCAAGCACTTCAATCCATAGAAGGCCTCACTGACCTAACAAATATCGAAAAGGCCATCGAGTACTGCCGGCTCTGCATTACATCCCCTCACTCAGATATTCCACGTACACTTTTCAGATTGGGCCGTCTCCTTCACAGTGTGTTTCGTATCACAAGAAACATTGACTATCTCAACGAATCGATTACTGTGTACCATGACCTCATCAAAATGTCAGGTGTACCGATCAACCTTCATACGATCGCTCTGCCTCTTCTTGATTTCTTGCTCTCCCGGTTCTTGCTGTTCAAGGACGGAAGGGACCGCGACGAAATCATGGAATTATTGGCGGCTGCTGTGACTGATACAACCACAGATGTACCCACTCGATTCCGCACCTCATGCACATGGACGCATGTCGCACGGGCTTCCAGGCACACAACCACACTCACCGCATATCATACTGCCATCTCATTGATGCAAGAATCAATATCCTTCGCTCCTACCCTCGAAATACAACATTTCCGTCTTGTATCAATGCGCGATCAGTACGAGAAGCTCCCACCCGACTATGCATCGTATCTGGTTCAGATCGGTCAACTAAAGCAGGCCATCGAGACTCTCGAACGAGGGAGAGGCCTGCTTTGGTCAGAGATGCGTGGCTTCCGGACTTCGATTGGCCAGCTTCGTACGGTCAACTTATCCTTGGCCGAGAAGTTTACGGCTAACAATCGGGATCTCGAAGCGTTGACAGTCTCAGGCTCTCCAGTCACCCGGATGGAGGATGGCCAAGTTGGTGGTCACGAAGGGATGGACCCGTTCGGTCGCCTGGTGGTAAAGCAACGGAAACTTGTCGAGGAACGTGGCAGGCTGATTTCTCAGATCCGAGCCCAGCCAGAATTCAGCACTTTTTTGATCCCACCTTTATTCGACACACTTCGTTCTGCTGCTGCGGGTG
Organism: Russula compacta; assembly: GCA_022376555.1. NCBI lineage: Eukaryota > Fungi > Basidiomycota > Agaricomycetes > Russulales > Russulaceae > Russula > Russula compacta. The sequence goes on from WTXH01000120.1 coordinate 8,966, forward strand.
GGCCTGTCATATTAATCAACCATTCTAAATGGAATTCCGATATCATCATTCTCCTTCATGACTCCCCTCCCTCCCTTATTCCGACAAGTGACGATTTTTATGACTGTGCAAAAGGTTTGCATGACAGGTTACTGGCTGCACGAAATAGCGGCCTCGACTCAAGGGAATACGAGGACGCATTGCGTTATGTACTCGAGCACCTTTATAATCTTGTTGGCAGCCCAGTGATCGAGAGACTCCAGAACTTGAATATACCAGAACAATCCCGTATCTGGTGGTGCCCGACATCTGTATTCTGCTCACTTCCTCTCCATGCTATGGGCCCGATTCGATCAGATGGTCATACCAAGCTGTACTTCTCCGACATATACATTTCTTCATATACTCCGACGCTCTCCACACTCATAGAATCCCGTAAGCCGAGCACGCAATCACTTGATGCGCCTTCGATGCTGCTTGTGGTACAGCCTAATGCTCAGATGCCGAGTTCGTTTCAAGAGATGCACATCGTCCGGACAGTCTGCCCATTGGTGGAAACTCTTAGTGGGAAAATGGCGACGCCTGTTGCCACACTCGACCGCCTCAGAGAACACCGATTCGCTCACATCTCATGCCATGGAATACTCAAGACAGGAAAGCCATTCGATACGTTCTTCAAACTTTATCAAGGCGCACATCTCACGCTACTCGACATAGTGCGATCTCGCCTTCCCATGGCCGAATTCGCCTTCCTCTCTGCCTGTCATACAGCAGAGATTACAGAGGAAAGCATTGCAGACGAGGGATTGCACCTTACTGCGGCAATTCAATACAGCGGATTCCGGAGCGTTGTTGGGACAATGTGGGCGATGGCGGACATCGACGGACCGGTCCTGGCCGAAAGCTTTTACCAGTCTGTGTTTTCGGATAAATGGCAGGGAGTGCCATATTATGAGAGGACAGCTGAGTCACTTCGGGATGCTGTGATGAATCTAAGAAGGAAGAGAAAGATGACATTGGAGCGTTGGGTGAATTATGTACACTATGGGGCATAATTTAGGGATGTCCGTTGGTGATCTTTGTAGGTGGTTATGCACATTAGGACGTTGTTCAGTTCTCACCAGTCGTCCGTAGGAAGGCAGGGCAGAGGAACTTGAACGGCAGAGGTGCCGAGGAGGCGCAGGGGACAGAAGGTGTTCTGAGGTGGGCCCGCACACCGCGGTGATGGAGATAGTCGGTTGGGCAAGCGTTGTGCACTGGTTGTCTTTCTAATTATTCGTTGCCCACGTTTATACCTTTCTCTTTCCTTTTAGGATTTTATTTCTATAACTACTTACCGATGGGCAGTGACTCGAGGACCATCACAGCGCCGCCTTACCTGCGCCATTAGATTAACTCAAGCCGACGGCCTGGCATTTATTAATATTTGTATCTACTCGTCCGTCCCCGATGATCCTTGGTCACACAGTTTTATTACTACTTGATTCTCCCAGTTTGCTCTCGGCACAGCATTTATTGTGTATTCTTTCGAAGTCGCCTGATGGCGCTCTCATATGTTCATCGTCTTGTGAGTATCTAGCAGACGGAGCGCAATGTGCGCTGAAATGCCATCTTCACAGACCGTTCTCTCGAACTCGCCCGCACGCTCCCTAAGCCTCCCGCCCTTTTAGCAGTCGCCCATTTGTCTCCTCCGCATGCCCTTAGCTCTGCGTTGCGCTGTCGATTTACTACCTCGCGTCCCACTGCTGATCTCGCGCTCGGTTCATCACTCCGTGCGTTTGTCATCTCAGCCTTCTGTCTTCAGGTGGAGTCCCATGCGTTTCACGAGTTATTTATTGTATGCTATATTGGAGGAGCACAACTTACGCTGCTGGACATCGTGCGATCTCGCCTTCCCACTGCCGAATTTCGTTCCTGTCGGCTTGCCATACGGCTGAGATCGCGGAAGAAAGCATCGCGGACGAGGGACTGCACCTTGCGGCGGCAGTCAATACAACGGATTCCAAAGCATCGTTGGGACATGTGGGCGATGGCAGACATCGATAGACCAGTCGTTGCTAGGACTTTTACCGACAATGTTTTGGATAGGTGGCAAGGAGTACCGTATTTTGAGAGAACGCCCTGAGATGGAAGAAAGGATGACACTGGAGCGGTGGGTGAATTTCGTCCACTATGGGGCGTGATTTGGGGAACCCTCTTCGTAATTCTGTAAGTGGTTGAGTATGCTTGGACTTTACCCCCGTGCTCACTGCTCTTCTGGAAGAAGGCATGCAGACAGAATTGATCGCCAGAGATAACTTGGCATTAGGCCAGGCCTTATAAGTTTAATTGGCCATTCGCCCTCCGTGCAGACCATTATCAGGTTATCGCGTTTTCGTTCTGATTCTCTGTTGAAGTTTGTGGATAAAATAAGCGTACGACATGAAACATTAATGCTAAAACAATCTTTCTATGGGTGAATAGACTGGAAAGATCATGCTGGTTGCTGCACCACCTACAGTAACACGCTGGCATCTATGCGAGGAGCTCAGGGAATTTACACGTGGGTGGAAGGGGCATCTGACAACTATGGCGTGGCCATGATTAGCGCTCATGAGGATTGACTGATTTGCTGTCAACCTATCCATGTGAGAAGGCGATGTAGTGTGGGCACTTGGCAAGTTGACATGCTGCTCGCTGCTGAGAACGACAAAGAAGATGATCTGTTTATGGCTGAAGGAAGGATGATGCCATCCAGTCTCCATTCCATCCGACTGCTTCGTTGAGAAAGGTAATATTCAACATTTGCTCCGCAAGAGTAGAGAATTACAGGATGCAATAGAGCACTAAAAGTTCATCCGAGTTTTTTGCGTTGGGTAGCTGATAGACCCAGGTGGTAGGGAGGGGTCTGTCGTTATGATGCTGCTGTCGCCCACCATGGGAGTGTGCCTGAGCAACCCAAGTGGAACGTTTCTAACCATATCTTCTATAGCAAGCAGCCAGGTTCCTGAAGAGCTCGGCACAACGACAACGAAAAGGCGTGTGAGAAAAGGGAGACAGGACACGCAACACTGGATCGCAATTCGCTCGGTTCGGCACCTCCAAGAAGATCGTAGTAGACGCGAGCATTCCGAGAGCACCAGTAGAGAATAACCGTCACAAGCAGCGTCGTCCTGCATGAGCACGCACGTATGACGGCGCTACTCTTCCGCTGGGCCTCTTGATCAATCTCGTGATCCTCCCTGCGTAGCTTCCCACAGCCACCATCAGACCAGAGCAACATAAGTCCGATGCCTGCTGACACGGTACCACAACATGTACTGCGACCAGACTAAAGGTTCTTGAGCGGCATGTCGTCGTACCGTGTCCGTCGCTACGCTTTCGAGCACTCCGGCGCTCACGGGCTCGGGGAGCTGGAGGTTATGCCACCTACTGACTGACTCTCCGGAGATATGACCCATCTGTGACCGTTGGTTTGTGTTCGGATCTGTTTGTTATTGGTCGGAACACCGTCTGTGTTTGAGAAAAATGGTTCGGAATCGGAAATGCTCTGGTTTGACGTATGAAGGACGGCAAGACGTACCAAGAATCATGAAGGACAAGAAATTTGGGAAGCCGGAACAGTGCTGCCTGGCAATACATGGACTTGCCATGCGCCTCGTTGTACTCTTCCAGAATCCATCCTTTGTCATGCACGTTCAACGAGTAATTGTCCTGTTGATGGCAGCTGTGATCAGCATTGAGTTCGTTCGAGAGACAGTACATAGTACATACGGTTAGGGAGCCCGTTCACATATGTGACATCGAGAGGAACCTCCTCACCTAACTAGTCAATGATGAGATCTGTCGCCCTCTGCCTAAGGATTGAGATCTGAGTCAACACCGTCTAGTTCAACACCTGGGCCTGCAACTGAGGAGACTGTCAGAACCATCAGCATGACACCATCACATCAACACTCCGTCAGCGCCATCAGCGGCCGGCCCGGGAGGGAGCGGAGGCCGTCGCCCCGCCCCGACTTTTTCCGTTTTCTCCCAAATTCGTCGTTGTTGACCGTATTCAAGCAACAACTCGCTCATCTTCTCGTCTTCCTCTCAGTCAACTTGACCTGGCTTGGGCACCCTTCCGTCTAAATATTTATCCCTTCCCCTCTCCATTCCTCCATCCTTCTCTCTCTTTCATTTCGATTCAGTCCCTGTCCGTCGTTCCCCCGTCTCCTCGCCACGGTTGCCCAAACGACTCGATGCCCACAAACGACTCGTTCCCTTATCCTCATCAAGGTTTGGTTTTTCCACCACTTCCTTTCACTTTCTTCAACATAGACCCCCGCTTCAACTGCCGAACATCGCAGCTGCTTCCTTTACTCATCTTGCCCCCTCTTTTCCCTCCTTTCTTACGGTTCCGAACGAACAATCGTGAGTATAATACGTTCATGTATCAAAATTTTATCGGTTGTCTGCCTGCAATGACAATCACCTCCCTCTTGAGGATGCCATCTGCCCGTCCGAGTTCCCTTCTCCTTTTTCTATTTCTTCGGCTTTCACTCTAACGTTTCTAGGTTCTACCTCTGCGGAAGCCGTCCCTTCACTCCCGCCTACCCTCACCCTAACCCTCGCTCCATTCCATTCCGCTGCTTTGTTCCTGCCCCACCCAGCCTCGTACCGTTCTCCGCACGCCCCCGCCGTCTGCTCATGCTTCGCCTTCTCTCTCGCTTGTCATAGCTTTGCCTAATCTTTCGCTCTGGATGACATCTCTTTATCTAATACTCGCCAACTATCACCACCATTTCATAATACTAAGGATCACGTCAAGTCAGATCTAGAACTGGACGTTTTGGGTATGCCATCCTGTCGTCATGATCATGAACTGATGAATAAACCGAACTGGCGGGTGTGAGCAAGCCCAGATTGTGTATTCCCAATAAACGGTGCCTTAGGAAAAGTTTCCTATTTCTCCCCCAAGATGAACTTACGGCGGCTCATACCACATTGCGGTGCGTGAAAATTTACAACGGTGACAGTTGGTCGTTTGATATGCCTGGATGTTTTATTCTCTCGCCGTCTTCCATCTCGTTTACCCGATAGAAGTTTTCCGAATGACCAAATTCCCTCTCCAACTCTTAGGTGTCTCATCCTCCGCAGATGTGCCAGTGACAAACCGGACCTTACTCACTCGGCTCATGACACAGCACCAAAGAGACATAATCTAAGGAAGATCCATCGGTCTAAGCTCGTCTCGCGCCTCTAAATAGCTATGAGACCTTTGGCATACGCTATAGGGTTTCTTCGTCGTTCATGAGTACGGTCATCCTCATGCTTCGAATTGCTAAGAGATCCTTCAAGCTGTATGCTTTTGCTTTTGTCTACGCTTTCGTTCTGGCTTGACCTTAAGTCCTTGTAGATATGGCCCTACGCCTCCATGCTCTGACTCTGATCAGTATATTTCAATTACGTTTGGGTTTTATTCTATGCTTCTCATACTTTATTTTTTTTTGTCATTTTGCTTCCGCGATCGCGTGTGCCAGCACACATCCATTCCTGCTTGTCCATTTTTTGCTGCTTGTCCAAATCAAAAGGATGGGCATTCGCTCACTTTTCATCCTAGCACGCCGCTCCTCGGTACGACCTTACGATGGTAAAATGATGCAATAAATGCGTCACTATATCCTACATTACAAACAAAGTCTCAGTCCCAGTGGCGACTTTGTGATTGTGGTACAAAAGGGGCTCAAAAATGAACTCTAACTGATTTCTCACCTTTCTTGTCAGCGCTAAATGGCGCTCGTACTTTTTCCCTTCTCGCTCCTTCCCTTTGTGTCGCCTGGACCCAACCTTCATCAGCTGTCACAGTACTTTCGCATGACACAGCGTGAGTGGGATGGGATATACACGCGCGTGTGGCTGTGCAGCCAACACGCACCCAACACGTTTCTAATGGCAGAACGCGACGACAATGCCTACGCCTACTGGTAGAGGGCTGGAGACATTACCTTAGCGACCTACGTCTCTCTTTTCTCCTCGGCAGAACTGTGATTTTGACACCGGTTTTCGAGCTTCGCGCGAATTCGAGCCATGGCAGACCTACAGCGTGAGTCCTGAACCCGGTCTCGTACTCTCCGAACTGTTTTGTTTGCTTTCCACGACATGTTTCCTAACTCTCCCATATGATCATCTTAACAGTCTCTTTGCTCAAAGCCAATAACGAGATTTCCCATCAGCAAAATAGGCTCTTAACATTACCCCGATCTAACCCTCTGCGTTCCGTATGCCACTCAACCTTGGCCGCGACACGATTGGCGCGCTACATGCTCTCAGATGAGTGTGAAGATCTAGACAGGTCGATTTCCCACTCTACCCAAGCTATTCTCCTGTCATTTGATCCCCCAATCGAACGTGATTCATGTGTTGTCACGAGCCTCTATTACCTCGCGAACGCGCTTCTTCTTCGCTCGCAGAAGTTCAAGCGGCTCAGCGATCTCAAACACTGTGTTGATTATCTTCTTTACCTCCGAGACCAGTCCCTCGAAACGCCCCTCGTCCCGCGCAATGACATTTCAAAACTTTTGGTGCGGGCTTTGACCATTCAAGGGGAGCTGGAGTTACAGTCTGTCGATCCAACTGCGAATACCGAAAACACTGCACCCCTGTCCCGTGAGCTTCTTACTTTGGGAGTCTCAGGAGCACGTATAACTCATATTGTCAAAGGATTTCGCAAAGCCATTAGAGGCGTACCCATGTCATCGCTGCAACCACTTATGGACGAATTATTGAGTGCCTGCGTGCACTAAGGATACGCTTGCCTGGTCTGGAAGCTGTTTCCCTTGTGCTTGTCAGGTCTCTTTACATTCGCTTCCATCAAACCCATTCACATGATGATTACAATGAGGCAATGTCAATCGTAGACAAACTCATCGCTGGTCCAAATCTCGATTTGGAACTGGAACGGGTTATAATCGTGGCCGTAAAGTTTGCAGAGAGCCGATTCCAATTTTATGAGAAGCCAGAATATTTGGAGGAGGCAATTTTCCGCTCTCACACCCTTCTTAGCGCAATGCCTTCGAAAATCCAGATCGTCACATTATCACTGAGGCATTGGCACGCCTCGAGAAGACACGTTTCGATGAATTTGGTGTCACAAGCCATCGGCAAGACGCGGGAGCCGATAACGCAGAAGTTACCAACCATTCCTACCTTACGGCGTCTTCTCAAACGGTGAAATCAGACGAGTCTCTGCTGGCGACGCCAGATGAGATGGCCATGTTTGCTCATAGCCAGGCGATGGGTTCTATGGACATTACTGATCTAGCAGAGCTCGAAAGGGGTATCGAGTACTGCAGATTCTCCCTTACATCCTCTCACTCAGAAGATCCATCCACACTGTACATGTTGTGTCACCACCTCTTCCGTGCGTTTTACCTCACGGGCAATGCTGAATATCTCGACGAATCAATTGTCGGGTACCGCGAGCTCTTCAGAAAGCCAGAGGCACACCCGCAGTGGATCCTCACCCGCTATGATATGGTTGAATCGTTCAGTTTATCCTTGCTCTTCCGGCTCTCGCTGTTCGGAAATGTAAATGATTTAGATGAAGTCATGCAACTATTCCCTATATCCGCCAACAACCCCAACGAAAATATACTGGATAGACTCAGGACCTCATGCGAATGGGTGCAGCTGGCGCGTCATTCCGAACACCCATCCACACCCATCGCATACGAGTGTGCCATCTCATTGATGCAGGACTCCCTGACCTTTGCCCCTACCCTCGAAATACAACATTTCCGTCTTGTTGCAGTTCGCGATCAGTCGGAGAAGCTGTCACCCGACTACGCATCGTATCAAGTCCAGATCGGCCAGCTGAGCCGCGCGATCGAAACGCTCGAACGAGGAAGAGGCCTACTCTGGTCAGAAATGCGCAGCCTCCGCACTTCCATTGACCAGCTTCGTGTAGTAAACCTACCCTTGGCCGACAAATTCGCAGCTGCCAATCGGGACCTAGAGGCATTGACAATGTCTGGCTCCTCGCGCATCTGGATGAACAATCCCCAAGTCACCGTCAATCGTGGCGACGGCATGGACCCATTTGGTCGCCTCGTGGTGAAGCAACAGAAGCTTGTCGAGGAGCGCGCCCAGCTCATTTCTCAGATCCAATCCTTGCCGGGCTTCGAAACCTTTTTGTCCCCACCTTCATTTGACACTATTCGTTCTGCTGCTTCCCGTGGGCCAGTCATCATAATCAATCATTCTGAATGGCGTTCCGACATCATCATTCTCCTCCGTGACTCCCCTCCCTCCCTTATTCAGACAAGTACCAACTTCTATGACCGCGGCAAATCTTTAAAGGACTGGCTACTGGCTGCACGAAATAAAGGCCTCGACTCAAGAGAATACGAGGACGCTTTGAGTGATGTGCTCAAGGAGCTGTATGATCTTGTCGGACGGCCAGTGATCGAGAAGCTGCACAAGTTGAATGTACCAGAACAATCCCGTGTTTGGTGGTGCCCGACCTCTGTTTTCTGCTCTTTACCTCTCCACGCCATGGGTCCAGTTCGATTAGACGGTCGCATGAAGCTGTACTTCTCAGACCTATATATCCCTTCGTACACTCCAACACTCTCTGCGCTTATCGAATCGCGCAAACCCAGCGCACAAGCATTGGATAAGCCTTCGATACTCCTAGTGGTGCATCCTGATGGTCAGATGCCAAAGTCATTGGAAGAGATCCACGTGGTCCAGACTGTCTGCCCATCGGTGGAAACTCTTGGTGGGAAAATGGCGACACCTATTGCTACACTCGAGGGTCTCAAGCATCACCGGTTTGCGCACATTTCATGCCATGGAATACTCGAGATAGGAAAGCCATTTGATGCCTTTTTTAAGCTATATGGAGGAGCACAGCTTACGCTGCTGGACATCGTGCGATCTCGCCTTCCCACTGCCGAATTTGCGTTCCTGTCGGCTTGTCATACGGCTGAGATCACGGAAGACAGCATCGCGGACGAGGGACTGCACCTTGCCGCAGCAGTTCAATACAGCGGATTCCGAAGCGTCGTCGGGACGATGTGGGCGATGGCGGACATTGATGGGCCAGTCGTTGCTGGGCACTTTTACCGGTCAGTGTTCTCGGATAGGTGGGAAGGAGTACCGTATTTTGAGAGAACTGCCGAGGCACTTCGCGATGCTGTGAGGGGCTTAAGACGGAAGAGAAGGATGACATTGGAGCGGTGGGTGAATTACGTCCACTATGGGGCTTAAATAGTTGAGTATGTTTGGACGTTGCCCCCGTGCTCAAGGCGCTCACCTCACCTATGTGGGAAGGCAGGCAGACGTAGGAGCTCAATCTCAGACGGCGGAAATAACTCGACGATGGGCTGAACTTTATGCATCTAGTGGGCTACTAGAATTTAGATTGGGTGCAACTCGTGACCAATCTGGTTCTCTACTGAAGTCTGGGTACGAATGAACGTGGCAAATGAAACATCAGAGTCAACAAAATCATTCTCTGTCTGAATAGATCTGTCTGGATAGATTAGGACTCAAAATATTAGACCAAGACCGTGACGCTCCTACATCTACAGACTGTGAGGAGTTCGTAGAGTTGGATTGAAGCGTGCGATAAAAATGGCATGCGTGATACGGTCATGATCGACGCCCATGAGGATTGACTGGTGCTGTAGGACTCGCCATCTGTAGGAAGGCGACGTATCGCGGGCACTTGGTTTGACATAATGCTCGCTGCTAAAAACGACAGAAGTTGCATCCAGTAGTTGCATATGCATGGTACCTCTAGTATGACTTGTGGTGACGATTGGAAGGTACATATCTTGTATAGTTAAGCATGGTTTTACTAAGTGGCCATCACCGGCATCATGGTCTGCTCTGGATATAAGGGCATTAAGGAAGGGCATCCTGCGGTGGCAGTCTGAGGTTCTGAACCATTGGCCGACGAGACGAACAGACGAATGCGCACGGAGCGCGCGTCCTTGCCTATTCCGTTCCGATGTTGATAGTGAGAGAGGAAGTTCATCTCTCACTCAGCCAACTTGACCCGACTCACTTCTGTCCTAAACATCCATCTCTTCCCCGCTGTTCCCTCCTCTTCTCTCCATCCAGTCTCTACGTCCAAGCTTCAAGATTTACTTCTTCCACCACCTTCCCTTCCTTCAACACGGACTCTTGTTTCAACCGCCGAACGTCGCCGCTATTACCAGCCCAACGACACGCTTTACTCATTTTCGTGACTCTTTTCTTTCTTCCCCACAGACTCAAATGAACAGTCGTAAGTAGAAGATTCATGTATTAAGAGCTTACCTATTGTCTGCTTGCAATAACCATCGATTCCCTTTTCAAGCTGCCGTGCTCCCGTCCGAGTTCCCTTCCCTCTCTTTTTTCTATGTTTCTCTTCCGGTTTACTCTAATGCTCTAGGTTCGACATAAGCTTGAGTTTTAGGAAGCCATCTCTGTCCCTGTCTCAGTCCCGCCTGCCCTCACGCTCTCTCCATTCCGTTCCGTTGCTTTGTTCCTGCCTTGCCCCACCCCGCCTCATTCCGCTCTCTGCGCACCTCCGCCGCCATCCAAGCCTCATCTCTTTCTCGCTTGTCATATCTTCCTCCATCCTCTTCTTCTCTATATTCAATCACAGCCAACTATCGAGCGAGGCGTTTCGGGCATGTCGTCCTGTTGTCGTGGCATGAACCAATGGATAGACGGAACGTGGCTGAATGTGGGCCAGCGCTGATTATGTATCCAGAGGAACTGAATGAATGGATGAAGTCTCAGGAGAAGCTCGTATTTCTCCCCAGGGGTGACTCATGGCTGGAGCATATCGCATCGAGATGTAAAAACTATGACGGTGACATCTTTTTGATATGCATGGATGTCTCATTCTCTCGTCGATTTCTACCCCGTTCACCAAAAGGTATTCCATGTCCAACATAATGCCCTGTATGACCCCCATCATATCCGATTCAACCTTGTACCTAATCCTTCTAGCTACATTTTCTCCAACTTTACTTTTAGGTGTGTCTCCAGAACATACTCAACCTCGCTTTGGCTCATTTTATATCCCTGGCAAGCGCGACAGCCTTGACCTTCTCACGACTCCCAGCAGCAAAGAGGCACAACTTGAAAAATCCATCGGCCTTAGCTCGCATAGGACGCCTCGAAAATGACTATGAAGACTTTGGCATGCGTTGCAGGATTTTGTGACAGCGGCATTCGTCTTGCGCTCGTGGTTGAGAGCGTGATGACAGTTGGAGGGGAAGAGACGGCAAGGTCTTGAAGAGGGATGGTTTGGAGGCGAGGGGACAGCGGGCGCTCCGGCGTAGCTGATCTGGTCTGTTCCGAGCGTAGATCCGAGATATACATACCTTACAGCGGGCCATTGGGGGTGGGTGGGCAGTGTTGTGCACCCTTGTGTGCACTGCAAGCCAGACCCAAGGGTGCCATGCTGCAACGTCATGTGCGCACGAGGCGGGACAACGCGGGTAGGCTGGGAAATGTAGTGCACCTCGCGTACGCGCGCTTGGTGGTGTCGCGTGTGCTGCAGGCCAGACCACAAGGGCTCCATGTATACCGTGTGTGCATGGAGGTAGACCAACGAGGCCGCATCAGGTGGTGTTTAGGGTGTCGTGCGTAACCTGATCAGGTCGTCGATCTCACTGCCCATAACCAGCTCATCCACACACCTAAGCATACTACATTTACGTATCCGCCTCTGTACTTCTTCATACACGCCACGGGATTAAAAGTCGGATTTAAAAATAATAATAAAACCAGGGGCGAGGGAGGCGGTGGGCGAGGGTCGAGGAGGGCGGTGAATACGAGGCAGTCGTGGGCGATGTGGGGATGAGAGGGATGAGATCCTAGACGAAAAAGGTATGTCTGGTTGTGGCTTGCGGGCACTCCGATCCGAGACAGGGGTCCGAGGCATACTGTACCTTAAGCTACAGCGTTGGGCGCAGGGTCATCATATATAGCTGAAGGATAGGTCACTAAAGGAGTTACATTGTACAACACGAACGTTCCTCCAATTGGTCGCAAAAGCGCGGCCTTCGTGAAGCCGTTAATTTGGCTCGGCTCGGCTTGGCCCGGCTCACGGTCTCAAGCCGGGCCGTGCACATCAAACTAACGCTAAGTAGTGATCTCACTCGTTACTTTTACTTAGCACATATTTTTAGGTCTAAATAATCCATTACAAATGTCTTATCTAGACACAATATAGTGCTGTCCGAAAAAATAAAAATAAAAGAAAAAAAGTCGCACTAAAGAAGCGCTGAAGCACCGGAGGCATCCTCGAGAGACTGTTTTTCTTTACCACCTACATCTGTTCTCTCCTTAGTAGTCCTGCAATTTTTCCCACCTTCTTCAAAGCATGCATGGCAACCCCGGGCTCACATCGTGAGTCTTCGTTCTCGGGCTTTTGAGCCGTTTTGTCTGCCCTCGCCGCAACTTCTATTATAACTAAACTCTCCTGTCTTTAACAGTCCTTTTGCCTGGAATCGATAACTACATTTCTCAACTCCAAAATATACTCTTGACCTTCAGCCGATCTCACCCCCTGCGCTTCACATACCTCTCAACTTTGGCCATGGTACGATTGATGCGATACGAGCTCTCAGATGAGATCGAATATCTCGACAAGTCAATTGCTCACTCTACCGAAGCCATACTTCTACCATCTAATCCCCCCATTGAACCTGATCTAAACATCATTACGACCCTCTATTACCTCGCATACGCCCTTTTTCTTCGCTCGCAGAAGCTCAAACAGCCCTGGGTTCTCAATTATTGTATTGAGTATCTTTGTTATCTTCGAGACCAGTCGCTTGAAACGTCCCGCGTCCCACGCAGTTGCATTACAACATTCTTGGAGCGCGCTTTAGCCGTTCAGGTTGAGTTGGAGTATCAAATCGAGCATATGCTGGCGACCCTGTCCCGTGAGCTTCTTACCATGGGAGTCTGAGGAGCACTTCTGATCCATGTTGTGAAAGGATATTTTGAAGCCATTAAAGACATGCCCCCGTTATCTGTGCAAGTACCCCCAGATGAAGTTTTTGAATGCCTGCGTGAGGCAATTATAAGCTTCCCTCATTTTTCAGTGGGACTTTGCTTTATCCTTGCCCTTTCACATCAGACCCGCTTCTATCAAACTCATTCACATGATGATTACGATGAGGCAATGTCAATCGTGGACAAATTCCTCACTGATCCAAGTCATGGTGGACAACCAGTGAAAAGGCTTATGAAGATGGCCGCAGAGCTTGCAACGCACCGCTTCTATTTTTATCAGAACCCGGGTCATTTAGAGGAGGCAATTTTCCGCGGTCGTACTCTTCTCAGCGCAATGTCTTTCGAAGACTCGGATCGTCGCTATCTCACACTGTCGCTGGGAGTACTAGAGAAGATACGCTTCGATCAGTTTGGTGTCAGAAGTGATCCCCAAGGAGATAACGCAGAGCCTGAGGTTATTGATCACTTGCCTTTGGCTGCGTCTCCACAAGTGGCCATATCAAACATTCGTGAGTTTGTCTTCGTGACGGTGCCAGACGAGAGATGGCCTGATCCACTTGGTCCCACTTCGGATCTGGCGGACATCCAAGGGGCTATTGAGGAGTGCAGACTCTCCCTTACATACCCTCACTCTGATGTTCCCAACACACTTTACAAACTAGGCTACCACCTCTTCTGTGCGTTCCACCGCACTGACAATATTGACTACCTCAACGAATCAGTGGCCGTGTACCGTGATCTCCTCAAAACGTCAGATGGACGGTCGATCACCCGTTTTTCCGTCGTTCTTCCGCTTATGTCATCCCTGCTCTCCCGTTTCTCGCTGTTTAACGACAGAAAGGACTTAGATGAGATCATGCAACTATTTTCCATCGCAGCTACCGATGCAATCACAAAGGTACCCGATCGATTCCGGACGTCATGCATGTGGGTGAGGTTGGCGAGTCGGTATAGGCACCCATCCACCCCCTCTGCATTTGAGAGTGCCATCTCATTGATGCAAGAGTCCCTGGCCTTCGCCCCAACCCTCGAGATACAATATTCCCGTCTTGTCGCAACGCGCGATCTGTCGGAGAAGTTGTCATCCGACTATGCATCGTATCAAGTCCACATCGGCCAGCTGAACCGCGCGATCGAAATTCTCGAACGAGGAAGAGGCCTGATCTGGTCGGAAATGCGTGGCCTCCGTACTTCTATTGACCAGCTTCGTGCAGTAGACTTGCCCCTGGCCCACAAATTTGCAGCAGTCAATCGGGATCTCGAGGCATTGACAATGTCTGGCTCCTCGCGCCCCTCGATGAACAATCTCCAAGTCGCCATCGATCGTGGCGACGGCATGGACCCATTTGGTCGCCTCGTGGTGAAGCAACAGAAGCTTGTCGAGGAGCGCGCCCAGCTCATTTCTCAGATCCAATCTTTGCCGGGCTTCGAAACCTTTTTGTCCCCACCTTCATTTGACACTATTCGTTCTGCTGCTTCCCGTGGGCCAGTCATCATAATCAATCATTCTGAATGGCGTTCCGACATCATCATTCTCCTCCGTGACTCCCCTCCCTCCCTTATTCAGACAAGTACCAACTTCTATGACCGCGGCAAATCTTTAAAGGACTGGCTACTGGCTGCACGAAATAAAGGCCTCGACTCAAGAGAATACGAGGACGCTTTGAGTGATGTGCTCAAGGAGCTGTATGATCTTGTCGGACGGCCAGTGATCGAGAAGCTGCACAAGTTGAATGTACCAGAACAATCCCGTGTTTGGTGGTGCCCGACCTCTGTTTTCTGCTCTTTACCTCTCCACGCCATGGGTCCAGTTCGATCAGACGGTCGCATGAAGCTGTACTTCTCAGACCTATATATCCCTTCGTACACTCCAACACTCTCTGCGCTTATCGAATCGCGCAAACCCAGCGCACAAGCATTGGACGAGCCTTCGATACTCCTAGTGGTGCAACCTGATGGTCAGATGCCAAAGTCATTGGAAGAGATCCACGTGGTCCAGACTGTCTGCCCATCGGTGGAAACTCTTGGTGGGAAAATGGCGACACCTATTGCTACACTCGAGGGTCTCAAGCATCACCGGTTTGCGCACATTTCATGCCATGGAATACTCGAGATAGGAAAGCCATTTGATGCCTTTTTTAAGCTATATGGAGGAGCACAGCTTACGCTTCTGGACATCGTGCGATCTCGCCTTCCCACTGCCGAATTTGCGTTCCTGTCGGCTTGTCATACGGCTGAGATCACGGAAGACAGCATCGCGGACGAGGGACTGCACCTTGCCGCAGCAGTTCAATACAGCGGATTCCGAAGCGTCGTCGGGACGATGTGGGCGATGGCGGACATTGATGGGCCAGTCGTTGCTGGGCACTTTTACCGGTCAGTGTTCTCGGATAGGTGGGAAGGAGTACCGTATTTTGAGAGAACTGCCGAGGCACTTCGCGATGCTGTGAGGGGCTTAAGACGGAAGAGAAGGATGACATTGGAGCGGTGGGTGAATTACGTCCATTATGGGGCTTAAATAGTTGAGTATGTTTGGATATTGCCCCCGTGCTCAAGGCGCTCACCTCACCTCTGTAGGAAGGCAGGCAGACGTAGGAGCTCAATCTCAGACGGCGGAAATAACTCGACGATGGGCCGAACCTTATGCATTTAGTGGGCTAATAGAATTTAGATTGGGTGCAACTCGTGATCAATCTGGTTCTCTACTGAAGTCTGGGTACTAATGAACGTGGCAAATGAAACATCAGAGTCAACAAAATCCTTCTCTGTGTGAATAGATTAGGACTCAGAACATTAGACCAAGACCGTGACGTTCCTCCATCTACAGACTGTGCACATGAGGAGCATATGGAGTTGAATTGAAGGCCCTGCAGGAGGAGCAGCGCCCCACAGTGCACAAGTGGGTAAATAATACCTAATTATAACGTATCCAACAACTTGAACGACTAATTTACCACCGAGTCAACGATGACGTCCATCCGCTTACCTCAAAGCAGGGTAACTTACGCCTTGCATGCGCTGCAGTCCTTCCGGATGATGGTAGAAGGCCGGATATATGGTTGAATTCGAAGGCAAAGCTGAAACTGCGTGCTGATCTGAGAGCAAACCTACAAACTCAGATGCAGCATCTTGCGGCGGGCGCACTTGGCGAATGGGACACACCCATATGGGCCTGGTGCCACCAAGTTATTGAATTTCGGCGAGGGACTGCTGGTATCCCGATGCGGCTGCTCTCTGGGAGGATGGCGTCATGGGGAAGTTGGAGAATATGATGAGAAGTTAATTCACTTATTCCGACTCCAGTAGTAACCGTGAGGGAGGATGGTATAACGTGGTGTAAGGTGAGCGTCACAGCTGCGCCCAGAATGGAACGGAACGACTCGTCGGAGCGCCCGTCCACGCTTCATTCCAAGGTGCTTCACCTCCTCTGTCCTGACCTTCCTCGAATCGCCAACGCGCTCTCATTTCTTATTTGTCCGCAAGCACTTTGGAAGACTCGGAATAATTTGGTTAGGTTTATGCACTTTTGTTGTGCGGTATCTTCTTTCTTTTACGAGTCTCGTATTTCGCTTATTTCTTAGGACTCGCCTTTGCTCATGCGACCCTTCCCTACTCTCTATCAAGAAGTATCGTCTCTGGCAATCGTCATCCCTCGTTTATGGTCAGATTGTCGGTTCTTCTTTACATCTCACGTTTCATCCATGCTCTTCATTCACCTCCCTTGTTACCGATATTTTCGATTAAAGTACATCTCACCCCATTGGGTTAATTCAATCCCACCGCTGCATATCGGGATCGATCCTCCACTTTTTTGTTCGGCGTCGTTCTTGTTTTCTCTCGTATCTCGCCGAGTGCCTGTTATTTATGCTGCCCGCTACGAATACCACTTCCACGCGCCTCGAGCGTCGAATTCGGAGTTCTTGTGTGCTTCTTTAAGTTCTCTCACTTCTCTCCCCTCATCCGGCTTTGCCTACGATCCTCGACGCCGAGTCGAGCTACGTTCCGTCACGGGTCTGAGTCTTTGACATCGAAGTCTTTCCTTCTCTTCTCCCTCATCACCTTCGTGCTTCTTCCCTCTGTCCTGGTCTCGCTCGTCTCCAACTCATGCGCGCGCTACAGTGGGCAGTGCATCATGGCGTCATTGTTAGGCAAATCTTCCCCACTTTCTCAGGGCACAGTTCCATGCGAGTACTAGTGTGCTGCAAAGCGATGCAAGAAAGGGATCCAGTCCGAGTGGGTCACGCAATGGGTGCCGGCTGCGAAACAGCGATGCATGACGCTCATGTTAGAACACCCTATTGCTCGCACTTTTTGTGGCATAAGAAACTAGAGAGGAGAGGAGACATCCGAATGCTTTTAATCCGTACTCAGGCCATATGATGATACAAACTGCCCAGTGGTCCCAATTTCCTAGTCCCGAACTTGAATTTGTATTCCTCTCTGCTCTTCACACGGCTGAGCTCATGGGCGAAAGCATCGTTGATCATTGATGGGGCTCTCCGCGACAGTGCAGTACATTTGGCTCTGAAGTATGATGTGGTTGATATGAAATGCACTATGTCCAAGACCTGGTGGCTGTAATTCCGCATATGGTCATGAATACACATGTACAAAGCTGCGTGGCTGTGCAAACTGCCGACCTTTTCTCGAGCTCTGAACTATGGCAGACGCACTGGCACAGCGTGAGTCCAACCCTTCTTCCACCTCTATCTAACTTACCCATCTTGACAGCCTCTTTACTTGAGATCAATAACCGCATTTCTCAACTCCATAATATACTCTTGACATTACCCCGATCTGATCCTCTGCGCTCAAAATACCTCTCATCTTTGGCATCGGCACGATTTACCCGCTACAAGCTCTCAGATGAAAATCAAGACCTTGACAAGTCAATTTCTCACTCTACTGAAGCTATACTCCTATCATTCGATCCCCCCATAGGATCTAGTCAAAACGTCATCACGACATTCTGTTTCCTTGCGAATCTCCTCTCTCGTCGCTCACAGAAGCTCAAGTAGCCCGGTGATCTCAGGCTCTGCATTGAGTATCTTCGTTACCTTCAAGACCAGTCGCTTGAAAGCTCCCACGTTACACACAGTCACATTACAACATCCCTGATGCAGGCTTTAGCCGATCAGGTGCGACTGGAGTCCGTCAATCCAATGCGAAATATTAGGGAGATGGCGAACCTCTGCCGCGAGCTTCTTACTAGTACCTCGGCTGACTCCAAAGGATTTCTTACCCATGCTGTAAAAGCATTGATCAAAGTCATCGAAGATAGACCCCTGGCATTCAAGCAAGCACCAGCAGACGAAGTCATTGAGTGCTTGCGTGAAGTTAGAAGACGTGTACCAGACTTAGAAGGACTTTCCTTCGAGCTTGTCTTCTGCCTCATGTGTCGCTTCTTTATGACTCATTCACGCGATGACTACGAGGAGGCAATGTTGATCGGAGATGAAATCATCGCTGATCCAAGTCGAAACATCAAACTGCCTACGGATCTGATGGGAGGGCTGGCGTTTTACCGATTCATCTTTCATAGGACGCCAGAGCATTTAGAGGAGGCCTTTTTTCGCGTTCGTGCTCATCTCAGCTCGATGTCCTTTGAAGATCCGGAGCGTCATAATTTCATCAAGATGTTGACATATCTCGAAAAGGCACGCCTCGATGAGTTTGGCGTGACAAGTAACCAAAAAGAAGCGGGTTCCGATAATGCAGACTCGGAGGCTGTGGACCATTCACACATAATTGTGTCTCAAATGGCTGAATCAAACGTTGTCGAGTTTTCATTACCGATGCCGGAGGAGAGAAATGAAGATCTTCTTATTGACGCACTTAATTCCATGCGCAACATCACTGATCTAGCAGATATTGAAAAGGCTATCAAGTTCTGCAGACTCCGCCTCGCATCCCCTCACACAGATGGTCCATTTATACTCCACACCTTGGGCGACCTCCTATTCCGTGCATTCGAGAACAACACAGACAATATCCACTACCTCGATGAATCAATTGCTGTGCATCGTGACCTCTTCAAAATGCCAGATGCACAGTATAGGAGCAGTCATGACCTCGCTAAACCGCTTATTTTGTCCTTGCTTTCCCGGTTCAAGTTGTCCAGGGACCAGGAGGACTTTAATGAAATTATGCAACTATTCCCCGTCGCCTCCACGATGCGCGTGCAAATGTACCAGATCGATTCTGGATCTCATACCGATGGACGCGGGTTGCGCGGGCTTCCATGCACCCATCCACATCATCGCATATGAGGCTGCCATCTCATTGATGCAAGACTCTTTACCTTCGCCCCTACCCTCGAAATACAACACTCCGTCTTGTCGCAGACCGCAGTGCATACGAAAAGCTGCCCCTAGACCACGCATCGTATCTGCTGAGATCGGCCAGCTTGAGCAGGCCATCGAGACTCTCGAACGAGGGAGAGGCCTGCTCTGGTCTGAAATGCGTGGCCTTCGCAGTTCAATTGACCACTTAGTTCAGTCAATCTGCCTTTGGCGGAGAAATTTGCAGCTGTCAATCGGGACTCGAGGCATTGACTATATCGGACTCTCCAGGCGCCTGGATGAAGGTGAATGATGATCAAGTCGAGGTGGTGATGGGATGACCCATTCGGTCGTCTCGTGGTGAAGCAACAGAAACTTGTCAAGGAGCGCGACAAGCTCGTTTCTCAGATCCAAGCCCAGCCAGGCTTCGACACTTTCTTGAAGGCGCCTTCTTTTGACACCTTCCGCTCTGTTGCCGCCAGTGGACCCGTAATCATAATAAATCATTCAGAATGGCGTTCCGACATCATCCTCCTCCTCTATGGCTACCCTCCCTCCCTTATTCCCACAGCTGACGATTTCCATGACCACGCAAAAGCTTTACATGACAAGTTACTGGTGGCACGAAATAGCGGCCTAGACTCGGCGGTATACGAGGACACGTTGCGTTATGTGCTCGAGAAGCTTTACGATCTTGTTGGCCGGCCAGTAATCCAGAGGCTGCACGAGTTGGATGTACCAGAACAATCCCGGATTTGGTGGTGCCCAACATCCGTTTTCTGTTCCCTTCCTCTCCACGCTATGGGTCCAATTCGATCAGAGGGGCGTACGAAGCTTTACTTCTTGGACCTGTACATCCCTTCTTATACTCCAACGCTCGCTGCACTTGTAGAATCTCGCAAACCGAATGTACGATCATTGGATGAGCCTTCTATGCTGCTTGTGGTACAGCCTGACTCGCAGATGCCGAGTGCGTTGCAGGAGATGCGCATCGTCCAGACTGTCTGTCCATTGGTGGAAACACTGTTTCAGAAAAAGGCAACACCTACTTCCACACTGGAGCGCCTCAAGTATCACCGGTTTGCGCACATTTCATCCCATGGCATACTCGGGATGGGAAAGCCGTTCGACACATATTTCGAGCTTTATGAAGACACACGCCTTACGCTACTGGACATCGTACGGTCTCGACTTCCCACTGCCGAATTCGCATTTCTATCGGCTTGTCATACTGCCGAGATCACAGAGGAAAGCATTGCGAATGAGGGCCTGCACCTTGCCGCGGCAGTTCAATTCGCTGGATTCCGAAGCGTGGTCGGGACAATGTGGGAGATGGCGGACATCGACGGACCGGTCGTCGCTCGGAGCTTTTACCGGTCGGTGTTCTCGGATAGATGGAAGGGGATGCCGTATCATGAGAGAACAGCTGAGGCACTTCGAGACGCTGTGGGGGATCTTAGAAGGAAGAGAAGAGTGACATTGGAGCGGTGGGTGAATTTTGTCCATTATGGGGCATGACCCGGGGACAGTTGCCGGCCTGGGACTCCAGAAGTAAAGAGGATGAGATGGCGCAGACAGAGCGGCATCATTGCGTAGATGTCTGACGAATCATCGATATATTTGCGGGAACAGTCTGATGGGTGTATGCCACCGAGCATTGTACGGAGATGTGTATGATCAGGGCTGCTAGTTTTTACGTACTCTCTTGAGAGTAAAGCCTTTTTCAACCTGTACTGTATTATAGTCCTAACCTCCCACTGCTGAATTTCTTTCTGCTTGGCACACGGTAGAGCTCTGAATGAATGAAAACTTGGTTGAAGGACTCACGACTGACTCCACCTGTCATAGACTGGGATGAGACTGATGATTACGTATGCGTACGTACATTATTATTCTTTCCGAATTTATATTCCGCGCGCATGTAACTACAGACAAAGAGGCGGTCACGCCGCAGGCGTGCTATGGATGACCAGTGGGGGTGGGCATCTTGACCCGCAGGGGTTTGGTGGGGGAGGAGGTTGGTGCATGGGGTGGTGGGCGTGGTAAAACAGCGTCGCGTGTGGTATGCGTCTAAACGTCGGCTTCAGGGTGGGAGGCCGATCATTAGCCCGATAGACCTTATCGTAACAAGCCGTTGTATAGTAGAGAGTTTCACCGGTCCATCACCGCGTCGGTGAGGGCCACAATTTGAGTACTCGAGGCGTGCGGGCTCGAGAAGCTGGAGGAGGTATGACACCGTGTACAGCCGGTGGCCGTGTTTGGACCTATTTTAGGTGTGCCTCGTACAGGGCTCCCTTTTGTCGGAAACGCATATGTCAAGCTGTTTGACTTTCAATATTTTGGTCAATTTTGCGTAGGCAGAATAGACCCGCACCTTGACGTCATTGACGTTGATAGTGCAACCGCGCTGGACTTCAAACTAAGTGTGAGAAACAGAACTTCTCTGGTATCACATCAAAGGACAGATCGAGGTCGACGAGATTGTCAAGTTGTTTTAGACCCCAGAGCGCTCCGATAGAGGTTTGGACGGAGGTCGCACCATCTGTCCGGAGTTGGGTGGTCGTCTTTCCATGGGCGTTCAAAGAATACATATGATACGTACCCGCCGTTAGTATTGGAAACGGTCAGGATGACACCATTGTTCTGCTGAGTACATGAAACAAGTGCATATGCAGTGAGAATATTTAAACGCTTTTGCGAATTCCTACTTCGCGCGGCGCTCGAGCTTCCGCCTGACAGGGAGTGCAACGATTAAGCCGGTGACGGTGACTGTAGTTCCGCGCTCGTCACGACTATCAGCATGGGAAAGAGGATATTGTTCTTTCATTAGAAAACACTCACTTGGCGTGCAACGTTATCAAAGACAAGCACAGTGCCCGTGGGTGCCCACGCTGCGGTCAGAGTGGTAACGCAGACGCTCTCAGAGAGTGCACATAGAGAAGAGAGGGCCTCCCCGCGGAAGGTAAACGTAAGAACAGAGGTCAGGTCGGGGAAAGAGCGAGCTTTGATGTATGGTGCTTCAACGCTGTCCAAAGATACTCACAAAGAGGTAGAAGGGGTGCGAGCGATGGCAACATACCGATCGATTCAGCCTTCCAGCGCAACACCACTCCTATTACCAACCACTTCGATAGTTTTCAAGCCTAGCCTTTGGGGCGGACCTCTACAAAGGCCTATATGCAAGTCAGGAGTCGGTATATTGGGGAACGATATGATGCACCGACCGATAATCGTTGCACATGCGTCGAGGGAGTCTTCTACAGGCTCTTTGGCGGCGGTCTGGAGGTCTAGAATGACCTGGCCTGAGGTAATACGATGGACAGACTTAGAATCGATGAGCCTAATGGCACTTTTGGGCCGTGCGATGCGCAAGACGTTGAGCATCTATAACAAAGATTCTAGCCTGTTTCAGCTGCAGATGGGTGCTCAAGGCCAAATATTTCGCTGCAAAGAAAGTGGGCTGCGAGGGCCGTACCAGTAAATGGTGTAGTAGACCGTGCATTTGACAGCGATCGAAAAGGGCCCACGCAGTGAATAGTCACAAGCACGTGATCGTAATGATCACGTCACACTACTGCTTTCGGCCCGGATGTGTCCGAAGTTAGTGCTGTCACGGCTCGGCTTGAAGCCGCTCACAAGCTGAGCCGAGCCGATTTGGAGCCAAGCCGAGCCGCTGAACGGCTCAACAGCCTCGAGCGGCTCAGGAACAGCTCAAGCCATTTCTGAATGCCATATTTGGTCAGTTCAAGCTCAGAGCAGCTCAGGAACGGCTCAATGCCATTTTCAGTCATTAGAGAATTGTGAGTGCTCACACTCATCTACCATTTAATTTATGATAATGCAGCATGTAACCGGCCTGGGGTGATGGTTCAACACCATCGCGCCCCTGTAAGTTGCGGAACCGGCCAAAGATAGAGTTCGTACCCTGTTTCAGTTTCGTGCCCTGTTTCGTGTCGATCAGCTCGTGATTTCTTGAGTGGCTTATGCCACTGGTCGTTATTGTTTCCGATTGTAAAACAAGTAGCACTGCCCCTTCAGGCCTTAGGCCTGCCCTCATGTACTTCGTACTATAAATAGGGGACTCATTGCGCCTGGTAGAGGCAAGTTGAGTCTCTTGTCTCAATCCTAGCAGTGTTCTACTTCATCACGGGTGGCTACTGAGTCGGAGCTCAGCAAGCGGTAACCCAGACATCAACATTGACTTACAAGGTCGACTTCGTCTCTATAAGCCTTCTAGGTCGCTTCGAGACCTAGCTTGTCGGCTTAAGTGTGTCTATTGTTACTGTCAAACCCTTGGCGGTGACATTAGACTCAACTTCTTTTCAATACGGCTAGCAGTTCAGAAGGGACACTGCAGACTACGACCATCGATTGGGTAGACGCCGTTGCAGGCAGAAGGAACCACAGAGTTCGATACATTTCCAAGGAACACCCAGCGAATCCCACAGATCGGGATATACAAATCATTGTCACACCACGGGGCAAAGCGCCAACCAACCCAAAGCTGGTGTGCATTCACGACGATAGGTGGAAGGAAGTCCACTGGAGCAAAGGACAATACACCGTAGGAGCAGCCGTCCCACAGCTACACGAGTACGACACAGAAGGGTCAGAAGCTGACGAGCTCTTGACGAAGAGCTAGAAGAACCGGAAGTTGTCTCAGATACTGAGTCAGACGAAGCGGTCAAAGAAATCGACGACGCCTTCAACAAATCAAAATCACACCAGTGGAAGAAAAGCACCAGCGTTTCCCATCAGGACCCTCACTCCACTGCAAGGGCTACCCACCGACGCCATCCCAGCAGGAGCTAGAATCCCCAGCATCTCACAAACTATGTCCACCCAAACTACTACGGCCACAGCCATAACCACCCAACCATCCGCGACCACCCAAAGCGCACCACAACATATCCAGAACGTCCTTAGACAGGTCCTTAAAAGGGCAGGGCCTCCTGGAGGACCAGGAGGACCAGGAGGACCAGGAGACCAGGAGGACCAGGAGGACCAGGAGGACCAGGAGGACCTGGAGGACCTGGAGGACCACCAGGACCGGACCCGAATGCACCACAAATACCAGTGGCAGCAGCTGCCGACGTCAAAACCATGGGGCACTCCCACAAGTCTTCATGGGGGATAGATCCAAAGCAGACGACTTTATTGAAGAAGTCAAAGGGTATCTGCACTTAAACGCAGATGTAGCCGGGTATAACTCCCCATTC
Organism: Russula compacta; assembly: GCA_022376555.1. Lineage (NCBI taxonomy): Eukaryota > Fungi > Basidiomycota > Agaricomycetes > Russulales > Russulaceae > Russula > Russula compacta. Next base: position 33,432 of record WTXH01000120.1, read on the forward strand.
AAAAAAATTGCCTTCACCCTCACCCTCATAAAAGGCGAAAACACAGCCCAATGGGTCAGAGATATGGGCGAATGGATCGACAGACTAAACATGCCCCAAGATAACATCCCAGCGCTCTGGGATCAATTCCTTCTAGAATTTAGCCAACAATTCCAGGACACCCAAGCGGCCCAGCGAGCCCGAAACGAAATCAGGGATTGTCGGATGAAGGGATCCGACTATGACGAGTACATCACCAGGTTTGAAAGCCTGGCAAGAAAAGCCGGATATACGCTGGGAAACGAAGAAACGTACAACATTTTCCTGCAAGGGATCCCAGCCTCGCTCCTACATGACACGCTCAAACCGCCAATCCCCCTCAATTACCACAACCTCAAGGAAAAGGTCAAAACTATCGCGCAAGGAAAACCATCATAGATGGTATCCTAAAGAAGACCCTCGGGGCCCAATCACCATTTCAACGCTTCAACAACCCGCCCAGACCACCACCATTCCAGCAAAGGAACTGGCAACCCAGGTACAATCAAGGAAACCCCCCAATATAACTCCACCAATGCACCCCCATCCATGAATAACACCCCAGTCCCGATGGACCTGTCAAGGGGTCGTGCTTCCAATAATTGGCGAGGACAAGGAAACTGGAGACAAAGAGTGGGACCCCCTGCAAGGGGAAACGTATCCGCACCAGGATATGAAGCTATGCGATGTTTCAATTGCGGCAAAGAGGGACACTTCGCCCGCAACTGCCCTGAGAGGCGGCAACCACCTAGGAATCCCTATCGACAAGGCCCTAGACAGGCCAACCTTATCGACTTCCAGGAGGAGGAAGATCAGGACTACCCGATGGCAGAACCATCCGAAGGGACTTCTGTGGCCACTATGAGGGCACAACTTGAGGGAATGTCCCTCGACGACCAGATTAAACTGGCAAAGGAAATGGGGGTGGCACAGGATTTTCCCTCTGCCTAATCAGATCGGCCCTGCTTAGGCGAGTTCATAGCGAAAATGTGTATATGTCAGCAAGGAAATCAATGACAATCCGATTCTATGCACGATCAATTGCGAAAAGAGCCGAAGGAGTGGCCCTCATAGACTCAGGGGCCACCGAAAACTTTATGAGTCTTAACTACGCAAAATGGCTTCGACTTCCCATCAAACGACTGGCGAACCCAAGACCACTATTTAACGTCGATGGGACGGAAAACAAGAGCGGGGCGCTCAAATACTACACCGATCTCCAGTTCAAAACAGGAACCCAGACTACGAACCAGAGGTTCTTCCTCTCCGACCTAGGAGACCACAAGGCTATTTTCGGATACCCATGGTTCGCCTCCGTCCAACCAAAGATCGATTGGAAGCGAGGGTGGATTGACTTCACTCATCTCCCCGTCGTCCTCTCAGCCCCAAATGCCGCAAAGGCAGTGTACGTACCCCGAACCAAGAATGTGCCACGACCAATCCGAAAGCGAACCGACACATACCTCCTGGGGAGAGTAACAATAGGAGCATCACGAACGACCCAGAACTAAACAACGCCATACCAGCAGAGTACAGGCGCCACAGAAAGGTATTCAGCGAAGAAGAATCACAACGGATGCCCAAATCGACCATCTGGGATCATGCCATTGAGCTACTGCCGGAGCGCCTGATACTATGCCAGGACGACTACTACCCCTCACTCAAGAAGAAAAAGCCGAAATGCACAAATTTGTCCAAGAGCATTTAAAGAGGGGGACCATCCGCGTATCGAAGTCACCATACGCAGCCAACTTCTTCTTTGTAAAGAAAAAGGATGGAAAGCTGAGGCCGGTGCAAGACTACCGGCCTGTCAACAAATGGACAAAGAGAAACAGGAACGTCTCGCCCCTCATCCCACAAGTCGTGGATCGACTCAGCGGATGCACCAAATTCACCGTAGTAGATGTGCGATGGGGCTATAACAACATCAGGATCAAAGAAGGAGATGAGTGGAAGGCTGCCTTCCTCACCATGAAGGACTATTTGAACCCACGGTCATGTTCTTCGGCCTCACCAACTCACCAGCAACCTTTCAAATGATGATGAATGCCATATTTCGACAAGAAGTAGGGGAGGGCTGGCTCTCCGTTTACATGGACGACATCGCTATCCATACTGCTAAACGACCACACGAGACAGAAGAACAGCACACAGCCAGACACCGAGAATACGTCCATCGAATGCTAGACAAACTAGAGAAAAACGACCTCTATCTCAAACCCGAAAAATGTCAGTTCGAGAAGGAGGAAATCGAGTATCTAGGAGTCATCGTGGGGAAAGGGCACCTCAGGATGAGCCCTAAGAAGCTACAAGGAATCGCAGACTGGTCACCACCCAAAAATCCGACCGGTGTCAGAAGCTTCCTGGGGTTCACTGGATACTACCGCTACTTCGTCCCAAACTACTCAAGAATTGCACGACCTCTGCTAGAACTAACGAAAAAGACCACACCCTGGCACTGGGGAGAAGCACAAATGAGGCGTTCGAAGAACTGAAGACGAGAATGTGCAGCAGCCCAGTGCTAATTCAACCAGATGTGGAAAAGCAATTCACGCTTCACGTGGATGCGTCGGCATACGGCGTAGGCGCCGTACTCTCACAGGAGGGACGGCACAACGATCTTACACCAACATTGGCCCAACGACACAAACCAATTTTGCACCCAGTAGCATACTACTCAGCGACATTCACGCCCACAGAACGAAACTATGACATCTACGAGCGAGAACTGTTAGCCGTCATGAAGGCGTTGGCCCACTGGAGACACTATCTAGGATGGACAAAAATGCCTTTCGTAATCCGAACGGACCATGCCAACCTCCAGTATTGGAAGTCGCCACGAAACCTAAACCGGCGAACCGCACGATGGCACGCCGACCTCCAAGAGTACGACTACATATTGGAATATATTCCAGGCAAGACGAATACCGCAGCCGACGCCCTATCAAGACCACCAGACGCGGATCACGGAGAGAGCGACAACAAAAACATCACAATCATCCCACCACACCGATCCGAACAGCGCAAACGATCGATGGAAAAACCATCGTACCAAATCTCAAGGAACTTAGAAGAGCTATTGTCAGGAATGCCCACGACACACCTACAGCCGGCCACCCAGGAAGAGACGAAACCCTGAGGAAAGTCCAAGAACGATACTGGTGGCCGAGGATGAAGGAATGGATCGCAGACTACGTCAGGGATGTGCGACATGCCAACAGGCAAAAATACTGACACATCGCCCGCGTACACCGCTTTACCGAATCCCTTCAGAACCAGGTACCCTGCCATTCCAGACCGTATCTATGGACTTGATCACTGGGCTACCACCGAAACGAGGGTTAGACGCAATCCTCACCATTGTTGACCATGGGTGCTCCCGGGCGGCCCTATTCCTTCCCTGTTCGACCAACATTACGGGCCTGGGAATTGCCCAACTATATCTTGATCACATCTACCCTTGGTACGGCCTACCAAGAAAAATCATTAGTGACAGGGACCCACGATTTACGTCGAGTTTTGGGAAGGCCCTCACCAAGAGACTAGGGATACAGCAAAACCTATCCACAGCAGCGCACCCCCAGACGGACGGCTTGTCCGAGCGAAAGAACCAATGGGTAGAGCAGTATCTGCGACTGGTGACAGGCGGCCAACCAGACGACTGGACAGAATGGGTGGCAGTTGCGACTGCGGTACACAACAATCGGAGAAACAGCACGACGGGACTATCTCCTAATCAAATCCTGATCGGGTATGAACCGACACTGGGCCCGGAGATCTGGGGGTCCAGACCAACAACGAGGCGGTAGAACAAAGGATGCGAACAATGGAAAGCGCACGGGACCAAGCCATTAAAGCCATCAACAGAAAGGCGGCCGAAACGCCATCAAGCCGATATAGGGTCGGAGATCAAGTGTGGCTGGAAGGAACCCACCTGAAACTCCCTCACCAGGGGTCCAAGCTAAACCCAAAACGGTACGGCCCTTTCAAGATACTCAAAGAAGTATCCCCAGTCGCCTTCCTCCTGCAACTCCCCGCTTCATGGTTAATCCACCCGGTGTTTCACGCCTCCCTTCTTACCCCATATAGGGAGACGGACTCGCACGGCCCCAATTACGCCCGGCCCCCTCCTGACTTGATCAATGATGAAGAACATTACGAAGTGGAGCAAATTCGGAATCATCGCTATCACGGACGGTCAAAGAAGCTTCAGTATCTCATAAAGTGGCGGGGCTACCCCGAAAGTGACAACACCTGGGAACCAGCTGACCAGGTGTACGCCCCGGATCTCCTTCGGGAGTATCACAAGCGCCGGCCCTTGAGCAACATAAAAGGGAAGCAGAAACCCCCGGCGAAAGTAGCAACCAACGTCCTCTCCTCTCAACAACAACCATTGCATCTTCATGTCTCCCCCGCTCCAGTCCCTGTCCCAGCCCCGACCGCGCGTGTCGAGACCTCGGAGGTTGTCCAACCTCCCACCACAGAAGCCGCCGCCCACCAGACCACTACCACCCCCGCCTCCAACACTGTCCGCCTGCCTGGCGCGTTCCCCGACCTCGAGACCAACGCGTTCTGGGACGGACCCCTCTCCCCAGGTACCGTCCGATCCGTCCTCGACGGATACGAAAACCTGGGGCCGACCCAGCTCCGTCAGCTGGCCGCGGGTCTGGCCGCTACCCTCCAACAGCGAGAAGCCTTGTTCCAAGACGAGGCAAGGTGCCTCAAACGACAGTTTGAGGAAGTCAACCGCGACAACCGGGAACTCAAAGCCCGGATCCAACAAATCGACGGGGAGCCCCTGTTGTGCCCTGACGGGTACGTCGAGAACGACGGGAGGCTCCCTGAGTTCACCATCACGACCCCGGACGGCGAGAAGCCCGCCGTCTTCATCAAGCAGCTCGACGACGGACGGGTGGCTGGCCTGGCGGCCAATGCAACGGGCGATCACGACGCCCAGATCATCGAGCTTTACGCTCGCCCCGAGTTCGACGAGTACCCTCTATCCCCGCTCCCCCCATGGTTCCGCGCCCGTCTGTGGGGGACCGAAATCGATTACCACCCCCTGCGCGAGGCCGTCATCAACCTGGATGACTGGTCGCTTCTTGCCGAAGTCAACAGGTACCGGGTCCTGGATCGCGAATGCGACACGCTCCGCGCTGAGCTGCGCCTGGCTCAGGCGAATTTGGCGGCGTCCGAGGCCGCCAAGCAAGCTTGCGAGGACCGACTCATCGCGGCAAGAGCGGCCAAGAAGATCCCATTGGTGGGGGTCGAGCGGCCACAACTGGCCAGGCGATCAGCGTGGAGGAAGATGGGATGAGGGCATCCCATCTAGCGAGGGAGTGGTGTAACCGGCCTGGGGTGATGGTTCAACACCATCGCGCCCCTGTAAGTTGCGGAACCGGCCAAATATAGAGTTCGTACCCTGTTTCAGTTTCGTGCCCTGTTTCGTGTCGATCAGCTCGTGATTTCTTGAGTGGCTTATGCCACTGGTCGTTATTGTTTCCGGTTGTAAAACAAGTAGCACTGCCCCTTCAGGCCTTAGGCCTGCCCTCATGTACTTCGTACTATAAATAGGGGACTCATTGCGCCTGGTAGAGGCAAGTTGAGTCTCTTGTCTCAATACTAGCAGTGTTCTACTTCACTACGGGTGGCTACTGAGTCGGAGCTCAGCAAGCGGTAACCCAGAATCGACATCGACTTACAAGGTCGACTTCGTCTCTATAAGCCTTCTAGGTCGCTTCGAGACCTAGCTTGTCGACTTAAGTGTGTCTATTGTTACTGTCAAACCCTTGGCGGTGACACAGCATGTATTATGATAATATGTACTTTACAAGTAGTATTATACAATAAACTATCCTCCTTGACACAGGGCACACAAGCAAGATCCCAGACACTGGATGCATTTATGCACACGTTCAAGGGCCTGTTGCAGTCGTGGGGATAGGGGTGAAGTCGGGTGGGTGGCTGCTGCTGCTGTTGCTGGTCCTGGTGGTAGCGAGGGGAGTAGCAGCACTGCTGGTGCTGGTGCTGGTGCTGGTAGAGGCAGCAGCAGTGGTGATGCTGCTGTTCCTGCTGTTGCTGGCCCTAGTGCTGGTGGGGGTGTGGTGTAGACCCTGTTTCCAAACATAGAAAAGATGAGATGCACACGTATCAGATCATTATATCATAAATGAAAGGGGATACTAAGTGATGCAGCACATGGGCAGTGGCAGTGGCGGTGCTGCTGTTGCTGCTGCTGGCCCTGGTGCTGGTGGGAGCAGCGATGGTGCTGCTGCTGGTACTGCTGCTGGTGTTGGTGGGGCGGTAGTGGCAGTGCTGGTGCTGGTGGAGGCAGTGGCACTGCTGCTGTTGCTGTTGCTGGCCCCAGTGCTGGTGGGGGTGGGGGTGGTGGCACTGCTGTTGCTGGTGCTGGCCCTGGTGCTGGTGGGAGCAGCAATGGTGCTGCTGCTGGTACTGGTGCTGGTGCTGGTGTTGTTGCTGTTGCTGGTGCTAGTGGAGGTGGTGGCGGCTGGTGGTGGTGGCAGCACCAGCAATGCTGTTGCCAGTGCTGGTGCTGGTCGAGGGGGCGGTGCTGGCAACGCTGCTGCTACTGCTGGACCTGGTGCTGGTGGGGCAGTGATGGCGCTGGTGCTTGGTGCTGGTGCAGGTGGAGGCAGCAGCAGTGCTGGTGGTGGTGGTGGTGGTGGTGGTGGTGGTGATGGTGGTGGTGGTGGTGGTGGTGGTGGTGGTGGAGGTGGCAGTGCCAGTGACGCTGCTGCTGGGGCAGTGACGGTGCTGTTGCTGTTGCTGTTGCTGTTGCTGTTGCTGGCACTGGTGGAGGTGGTGGCAGCTGGTGGTGGTGGTGGTAGCAGTGCTGGCAATGCTGCTGCCAGTGCTGCTGCTGGTCAAGGGGGCGGTGCTGGTGACACTGCTGCTACTGCTGGACCTGGTGCTGGTGGGGTGGTGATGGTGCTAGTGCTTGGTGCTTGTGCAGGTGGAGGCAGTGGCAGCACTGGTGGTGGTAGTGGTGGTGGTGGAGGTGGCAGCACTGGCAATGCTGCTGCCGGTGCTAGTGCTGGTCAATGGGGCAATGCCAGTGATGCTGCTGCTGGGGCAGTTACAGTGCTGGTGCTGGTGCTGTTGCTGGCACTGGTGGAGGTGGCAGCAGCTGGTGGTGGTGGTGGTGGCAGCACTGGCAATGCTGCTGCCAGTGTTGGTGCTGGTCGAGGGGGTGGCACCGGCGACACTGCTGATGTGGTGGTGGTGGGGTGGTGACGACGCTGGTGCTGGTGCTGGTGGAGGCAGCACCAGCAACACTGCTGCCATTGCTGCTGTGGCCCTGGTGCTGGTGGGAGCAGCAACAGCACTGCTGCTGGCCCTGGTGTTGTGCTGGTGAAGGCAGCAGCACTGCTGCTCTTGCTGTTGCTGGCACTGGTGGAGGTGGCAAGTGAGATCTGTACATTATTGTGTGACTATGCACAAGATGACCACACTGCCCAATTGCTACAACACCTGCTGATACAGGGGGATGATAGGGATGTTGCCTGACCTGACACACTTGCTGTGAGGTCTTCAAACCCACTGAGGACCTTGATCACCTAGTTTGAGTGAGTCATGCAATGGTGGCTGGGCATGATCATGGTACCTGTGTGGGTCAAGGGGAGTGTGAGCAAGGGCATATGGCCAGCCACACCATTGTGCCCTCTGCAACCCCACTTTAGCCCCAACTCTCATGTCTTATCCTGCACAACATCTCTAGTCCTTTTAGCAATCTAATGGCTGGGAGAAAAAGGCAAACTAGCCCTATAGCTCCATCTCCAAGGAGGAGGTCAAGCAAGAGATCCTGAAATGCTGAGGCTGCACAGGAAGAGACTCAGGAACATCTTCCAGGCAGAGCACTTCAGACAATATTTCAGATTGACGGTGCATTATTTTACCTCTATTAATTTTCTAAAATTTATTATTATTATCATCCTTTTCAGCTAATGCTGCAGCACCTCCCTCAACACCAAGAGGTTGGGGTCAGCATGTTACATTCCACCCATATGTTACTACCTTTGGTGAGGGTAGTAACATAACTAGGCCTCTCCAGGACCATCAAATGGATCCTCATGATCCATTCACAAGCCCAGGTGGCCCCAGTGGTAGTTTATTCTCAGCTCAGGTCTGTCTGTCATTTTATTTATTTATTATAAAATTATAAAATTATAGTTTATTTAGACATCACCTTCACATCCACCTGCTCCTCTGGATGATGAAAACTTCAACCTCAATGTGTCTCCTGGGTCTGAGGAAGAAAGGTCTGGGGTGCATAATGCTCCAATGGAGCCACTGCCTCTTTCTCCCAGTCATAGGCAGCTTAGGGCAGAAAGTAGGGCATCTGGCCCTGCAGGTAGTAAAAGGGCCCAGGTAGCTGCTGATGCCTTATCATTTTATGAGGTTGCTGGGGACAGAAAAATATGTAAATTTTGTTTGTGAGTATTTTATTTTATTTCTTCTTTTTAATTGCTAAAAAAATGTCAGGTCTCTTTATGAAAATGATGGGACAAATAAGGTTCAGAAATATGGTAAATCAACATCCACAGGTGTTCTTAGAAAGCATCTGTACATCCACCATATGGAAGAGTGGCTTGTAGAGTGTGCTAGGCTAAAGATTTCAATTAAGGCAAAGGAAGCATTAGAAGCTATTGCAGCCTTTCAAGGTGTCAAGCCTGGATCTCAGACTTAGCAAAGGCAACAGTTTACTCAAGAGCACTTTATCAAGGCTCTTATAGAGTTTATTGTTGCTACTGATTAGGTTTTTTTTTTTTTTCTGCTTTAAATTTTACTTATCATAGTTTTATAGCCCATCAGTATTGTGGAATCTAAGGAGCTTAGAAAGCTCCTTCTTTTGCTTAGAGAGGGTCTTCAAGAAAAAGATATCCCTCATCACACCACAATAAGAAAGGGTATTCTAGAGCTTCAACAGGAACAGGCTGAGAACTTATCAGCCAATATGTTAGTAAGCCTATCTAACCTATCACCTACAATGTAACCAGCCTGGGGTGATGGTTCAACACCATCGCGCCCCTGTAAGTTGCGGAACCGGCCAAATAGAGGATTCTGACCCCGTTTTATGTTCGTGTCCCATTTCATGTGTATCAGCCTGTGATTCTTGAGTGACCTTTGCTACTGGTCGTTATTGTTCTGTCATGTTTCAGATAAAAATAGGTAGTAGCACTGCCCTTCAGGCCCTAGGCCTGCCCTCAAGTACTATGTACTATATATAGGGGACTCATTACACCTGGTAGAGGCAAGTTGAGTCTCTTGTCTCAATCTTAGCAGTGTTCTATCTCCCTGTGGGTGGCTACTGAGTTGGAGCTCAGCAAGCGGTAACCCTGTACTCGACTTTGACTTCACCTCTATAAGTCTTCTAGGTCACTTGGAGACCTAGCTCATCAATTTAGTGTGTCTTTTGTTGCTGTCAAACCCTTGGCGGTGACATTAGACTCAACTTGTTTTCAATACAGCTAGCAGTTCAGAAGGAACACTGCAGACCATGACCCTTGATTGGGTAGACACCACCAAAGGCAGAAGGAACCACAGGGCTCAGTACATTTCCAGAGAACACCCAGCCAATCCCATGGATTGGGATATACAGATCATTGTCATGGCGAGAGGCAAAGCGCCAACCAACCCAAAGCTGGTGTGCATCCACAACAATAGGTGGAAGGAAGTCCATTGGACTGAAGGATGATATACCTTGGGAGCAGCAGTCCCACAGCTACACGAGTACGACACCAAAGGATCAGAAGCTGACAAGCTTCTCGACGAAGAGCTAGAGGAACCCGAAGTCATCTCAGACACAGAATCAGACAAGGCGGTCAAAGAAATCGACAACGCCTTTAACAAGATCAAGATCACACTGGTGGAAGAAAAAGCACCAGTATTTCCCATCAGAACCCTCACTCCACTCCAAGGATTGCCCATCGATGCCCTACCAGCAGGAGCTAGAATCCCCAGCCTCTCACAAGCCATGTCCACACAGACCACCACAGCCATGGCTGTTGCCACCCAACCATCCATGACCACCCAAAGCGCACCACAACACATTCAGAATGTCCTCAGACAAGTCCTCAAAAGGTCAGGACCTCCAGGAGGATCTGGAGTGTTGAGACGGAACGTCTGCGCGGCTATGCCCGGACCGGACAGTCTCACGCTCAGGGGTTCGGTAGAACCGGCCCGGACATTACAAAGGGCACTTAATGCTCCAGGACAATTACGGACTTAGTGAGCACATGTCGGCACATGGACTGCATGGACACCTACGTACGTACGATACCCCAGAACAATGTGATTATGCCCTTATGGCCGATCTAAGAACTCTCTTTTGTTATCTGGCTCGATTACTGTATGATCGAACTGTTTCAGATTGACACTTTACCTACTGTCTTTACGATCATGTAGTTACAATCACATACGGACCTTTTAGTACGGTTCTACGCTTACGCGTACCCCTTCTGAGGGCTCAGGGTATGTGCGGACTCTTCGGACTCGTCCATATGTAGAATATTGTAATTATGCGATATAGTGGACGCCTGTACTCACCCCTTAAGGGCTTATGGACATATGTAGACCATAGGGACTATAAATACACCCTTGGGAGTGAGCAAGACGTCTCATCTCCTACAGAGTTCTTTCTCTGTGTGAACCACCCTCTTCAGCTGCACTTCATCAGGTTATGGGCCCTGCGCTCTAAACTTACAACCACTACACAAAGTCCTATCGCTCACAACCGTTTCTAACAGTGAGTAAACGTCTTTGTTCACCGTATACTCCGACTAGCAGGATCCGCTGAGCCCATGGGGGTAAGCGACCTGGCTAGGTCTGTGCTGGGGTCTTAAGGACCTTGCGTGAGGTGCATCACGGACCTAGGCGTAGGTGACGTGCACTGAACCCTCTCTAGCGTTGCGCGCTATACTACACATTACTACATTTAGTGTAGAGCGCCCTATGCGCTTAGGCGAGTCTGGGGAAGCCCAGATTGGCTATAGGCCTGGTGAACGGTTGGCTGTCTGCCCTTCAGTGGGAGCGGCTTTGGGTCTATCACAAGGCGGGGGTTAGTCACACCCCTAGCACTTGGGCCTAGTTACAACTGCGCCACGCTACATAAATAAAGTAGACACACAGTAGTCTAGGCATGCGGGTCTGACTGGCATAAGTACCCGTTGCGGCCTCTGGGGTGCGACGCCCCACAGTCAGGATATCCATGCTCTAGCTACTCAGTCATGCGCCCAATCATCTAGGCGTTAATCAGAGACTCCGCGGACCCACTAGAGCGGCAGATATTTCAAATCTGCGTCCTCTAGGGAAGTGGCTGCTGGCTCATCTCTGACATGACTCCCCTGGAGCTGCGGGTAGCACTTCAGCGGTAATAGTACTACTATAAACATATCATACTACCTACCATACATAGAAGCGCACGCAGAGGCAGGACACATTAGTGTTCTGGCCATACAGTACCACAGACAGGAGGCGGCACTCTACTATGCCTGTGTGCTAGCAGGGACTCGTGCTGACCGCTCCTCGGCACAGTCACAACATGTCCTCTCGACCCAATACTCCCACAAACACAGTCTCGGGCAATGCGCCCCTTTCCCAGCCAGCTATCACTACGCGCATCTCAAATGCATTCCAGTCGAGCTTCGCTATACCGTCGGGAGTAAAGCTCCCTCAGTTTGACGGCACTGGGTGGTCGGAATGGTCCGGCACCTTCGAGGCGATCTTAACAATCTATGAAGCGGAAGACCACTTGCGTTTCCGGAGCTGTCCTACCGGCGCCGATGTAGACGAGTGGAACAATACGCAACGCCGACTCAAGGCGTACTTCCGACTATACATGACCGCGGGAGTCTTCTCCCAGATCGCCGACGAAAACGCCTATCCGACCCTCAAAGACAGGTGGGATCAGCTTAAGAGGCTCTATGGTGGAGTCTCCGGTAGCACCACCGTCTTCAATGACTGGATCGCGCTCACACAAGCTAGGCTGGACGAAAGTCAGCCAATGGGACCTCAGCTCACCAAGCTGAATGAGTCCCGCGTCAACCTTGCCAACGCCAAGATGGGTGTCACTGACACCCAATATTGCTTTATCATACTCCGCGCTCTCCCCGACTCTTACGAGGTTCTTACCTCAACCATCCTTGCCGCCGGCGACCCCACATTACTTCAACCGGGCGAAATCATAGCCCGCATTCAGAATGAAGAAGGTTGTAGGTCTGGCAGTTCCGCCTCCCTCAATGCAATCGCCCCAATCAAGGGGAAAGGCAAAGGCAAAAGCGGCTCCAATAAAAAGGAGAAGCATGCCGATCTTGTTTGCCACTACTGCAACAAGAAAGGGCACATCAAGCCCGACTGCCGAAAGAAGAAAAAGGATGAGGCGGATGCTAAAAAGAAACAGGAGAGCAGCAGCGGCAACAAGGCCGTAAATAGTCATGTCGTAGACACAACCGCCTCCATTGAGGAGGTCAATGACATCGGTGTTTCCTTGTGCGCTGCGAGTAAATCGCGTTGGTTGATGGACAGCGGGGCAACCCATCACATAACCCCCACCGCTCTGATTTTGTCGCTTACACACCAGTCAAAGGGACCATACGTCTCAGCGACAAACAGGGTACTGTAATTGCACAGTTAGGTGTGGGAACCGCTGTGTTTACAAGCCCGCAAGGAGTACGGATCACCCTTAAAGACGCTATCTATGCGCCCAGCGTAGGAAATCACATCCTATCGCTCGGATCCATCTTGGATAAAGGGGCTGCCGTACCTTCCACTCGCGGGCTTCGACATTATTGTCGCAAACAAAGTCGTGGCTTCAGGATACCGTGAAGGTCGACTCTTTTGGGTTGACTCTGACACCGGGGCACTGAACACGCACCAAAGGGAGTCTACCACACTCCACACCTGGCATCAGCGCATGGGGCATATGTCCCATCGCGCACTAAAAGAACATGGTCCCTCTGCCCTGCAAGGCATGGACTTCTCTGGTGTCGACATGGCAATACCTACTCTATGCCATGGCTGCGAGACAGGCAAATCCACTCGCAAACCCTTCCCGTCCTCTCTAAGAGGGCGACCCAATTATTAGATATCGTTCACTCGGACTTAGCGGGTCCCATGCAGACCAAGTCATTGCACGGCTCCTTCTATATGGCCACCTTTATCGACGACTACACTAGCCTCGCAGTCGTCTATTTCTTAAAAACTAAAGACCAGTTTCTGGATGCATTCAAAAAATATATTAATTGGGCTACCACCCAAACCTCCAAAAAACTACGCGTCCTACGGTCTGATAGAGGTGGCGAGTACACAGGGGCTATAGTCCGAGCCTACTTGAACGAGAAGGGAATTGAACACCAGTTAACGATGCCGGGTACACCCCAGCAGAACGGAAAGCCGAGCGGTTTAATCGCACCATCATGGATAAGGCAATGTCCATGCTTCACCAAGCTGGCTTGTCAAACGGCTTCTGGGAGCACGCTGTAAGCACCGCGGTTCACGTCTACAACCGCACTCCCATCCGCTCGCTGGAGTGGAAGACCCCTCATGAGCGATGGAACGCTGGTCACGTTCCGGACGTCTCATACTTCCGCGTCTTCGGATGCAAGGCATATATGCATGTGCCAGCTGACAAGCGACGCAAGCTCGACGCGAAAGCGCTGCCCGTTGTCTTCGTCGGGTATGAGGCTGGTAGTAAGGGATACCGCCTCTGGGATAAAAGTACCCGCTCCGTTCGAGTGTCAAGGGACGTGACATTCGACGAGAGTAGCTTTCCCGCTGTAGACAAAGAGACCGAGCCCTCGACACACCAAGGGCTCACTGCATCTCCTCCTCCTATTCCCATTCCATTTATTCCAGCGAATGCAGAACCTAACACGTCTGCACCGCCACTACCCCCACGCGCAGCGTCACCTACTTCCTCTTCTGAGGATGAAGAACAGGTTGACGACTACTTGAACCCAAAGTAGAGCGGCCCTCTACACCGTCCACCCAAGGCACTCTTCCCCCTTCCACACCTATCGCTAAGCGCCCTCCTCCTTCTACGCCACCGCCCCGCCCTTCTGCTTCGCGAACCTATAAGCAGCGGAAGAATCTCCACTGGATCCTATGATTCCGGGGGATTTGCCGAGCGCTTCGTCGCTCCCAGGCGATCGGCGCGTGTGCCGGTACCGAATCGAAGGTACTTCAATGAGGATAACGCTGAGGCGCCTGGCGCCCAGCGGCTAGGGCACGCGGAACTATTTGCCGCAGCTTACGTAGGAAGGGACCCGGTTACTTATGCCGAGGCTCTGAAGTCTAAAGATGCCGATGAGTGGCAAAGGCGTGTCAATACGAGATAGACGCCTTAGCTAAAAATGACACATGGGAGTTAGTCGATCTCCCGGCGGGCCGCAAAGCTGTAAAATCGAAATGGGTATTCAAGTTGAAAGCCGATGGCCGCTTCCGCGCCCGGCTAGTGGCGAAGGGATTTACGCAGATCCCTGGTATAGACTATGACGAAACCTTCTCCCCCGTCGCACGTTTTGAGTCTCTCAGACTCCTCCTAGCGTTAGCTGCGCTAGAAGACTGGCACATACACCAGATGGACGTCAAATCGGCGTTCCTCAATGGCGTGCTCGACGAGGAGATTTACATGGAGCAACCACAGGGTTTCGTTGTCGCTGGAAAGGAGAATAAAGTATGCAGACTCAAAAAATCTATTTATGGTCTCAAACAAGCCTCCCGCACATGGAACTTGCAATTCCATGGATTCCTCTGGAACTCGGCTTTAAGCGGACGTTCTCCGATGCCGGAGTTTACATTTACGTGATGTCTTCATCACGGGGGAGGATTCATCTCCGTTGATTGTCATTCTATATGTTGATGACATCACTATTATGGGTGCTTCTTTAGAAGCCGTCAAGCGTTTAAAAGAGATCTACAGAAGCGTTACGAAATGTCAGACCTTGGGGAAATAGAGTCCTATCTGGGGATTCGAATCACCCGCGATAGGTCACGTAACCGCATCGAGATCGACCAGTCTGGTTACGTACATGATGTACTAGAACGCTTTGGCATGTCGGACGCGAACCCACATAATACCCCACTACCGGCTGGTGCAGACGTGCACCTGGTCAAAATACAGAGCAGGCCTCCCTTGCGGAAATTAAACACTACCAAAGCCTCATAGGCAGCCTGCTTTATGTACAAATTGGCACTCGTCCGGACATTTCCTTTGCTGTATCACGCTTGGCCCAGTATGCAGCAAACCCTTCTAAACAACATCTACGCCTCGCCCAATACGTTCTATCCTACCTAGTAGGAACTAAGGACATGCGCTTGTGCTATGATGGGGCCAATGGCGATGGCCTTCACGGCTACTCTGACTCCTCTATGGGAGACAACACGGAGGATCGTCATTCCACTTCCGGTTATGTATTCTTGCTTGCTAATGGCGCAATTTCCTGGTCGTCCCGTAAACAAAAGACCATCGCCCAAAGCACATCTGAGGCAGAGTACATGGCCCTGGCCGATGCGGCCAACCAAGCTGTCTGGTACCGAGGTTTCTTGAAGGAACTTGGGTACACCGTCGAGGACCCTGTCCCTCTACATGGTGACAACAAAGGCGCAGTTGATCTCGCGCTCAACCCAGTCACCGGCCGTCGATCCAAGCACATCGACATTAAGCATCATGTCATTCGCGAGTACATAGAGGATGGTCAAATTTCTCTAATACGTACGCCTACAGAAGAAATGGTTGCAGATGGCTTCACCAAGTCACTCTCACGCACCCTCCTTCTGCGCTTCAACCCCGACATGGGTCTTTGTGCTCCATAATTGTTGGATCACGGGGGGATGTTGAGACGGAACGTCTGCGCGGCTATGCCCGGACCGGACAGTCTCACGCTCAGGGGTTCGGTAGAACCGGCCCGGACATTACAAAGGGCACTTAATGCTCCAGGACAATTACGGACTTAGTGAGCACATGTCGGCACATGGACTGCATGGACACCTACGTACGTACGATACCCCAGAACAATGTGATTACGCCCTTATGGCCGATCTAAGAACTCTCTTTTGTTATCTGGCTCGATTACTGTATGATCGAACTGTTTCAGATTGACACTTTACCTACTGTCTTTACGATCATGTAGTTACAATCACATACGGACCTTTTAGTACGGTTCTACGCTTACGCGTACCCCTTCTGAGGGCTCAGGGTATGTGCGGACTCTTCGGACTCGTCCATATGTAGAATATTGTAATTATGCGATATAGTGGACGCCTGTACTCACCCCTTAAGGGCTTATGGACATATGTAGACCATAGGGACTATAAATACACCCTTGGGAGTGAGCAAGACGTCTCATCTCCTACAGAGTTCTTTCTCTGTGTGAACCACCCTCTTCAGCTGCACTTCATCATGGAGGAGGCCCAGGAGGACCAGGAGGACCAGGAGGACCAGACCCGAACGCACCACAAATACCCGTACCAGCAGCTGCCGACGTAAAAACCATGGGAGCACTCCCACAAGTCTTCATGGGAGACAGATCTAAAGCCGACGACTTCATCAAAGAAGTAAAAGGATACCTACACCTGAACGTGGATGTAGCAGGGTACAACTCCCCCTTCAAAAAAATTGCATTCACCCTCACCCTTATCAAGGGAGAAAACATGGCCCAATGGGTCAGAGACATGGGCGAGTGGATTGACAGACTCCAAATGCCCCAAGACAATATCCCAGCACTGTGGGACCAATTCCTCCTGAAATTCAGCCAACAATTCCAGGACACTCAGGCGGCCCAGCGGGCCAGAAATGAAATCAGGGATTGTTGGATGAAGGGGTCCAACTATGACGAATACATCACCAGGTTTGAAAGCCTGGCAAGTAAAGCCGGGTATACATTGGGAAACGAGGAGACCTACAACATCTTCCTCCAGGGAATCCCAGCATCGCTCCTACATGACACTCTGAAGCTGCCAATCCCCCTCAACTACCATGACCTTAAGGAAAAGGTCAAAACCATTGCGCAAGGGAAGACCATCATAGATGGCATTCTAAAGAAAACCATGGCGGGACAGTCACCCTTCCAATGACTCAATAACCTGCCTCGACCACCACCATTTCAACAGAGAAATTGGCAACCGCGATACAGTCAGGGGAGCCGTCCCCAATACAATTCAACAAACGTGCCACCGTCCATGAATAATATCCCAGTACCCATGGACCTGTCAAGAGGTCGCGCCCCTAATAGCTGGAGGGGGCAAGGAAACTGGAGACAGAGGGCGGGACCACCCGCCAGGGGAAACATATCAGCACCAGGATATGAAGCAATGCGGTGCTTTAACTGCGGAAGAGAGGGACACTTTGCCTGCACATGCCCCGAAAGGCGACAACAACCCAGGAACCCCTACAGACAAAACCCTAGGCAAGCCAACCTCATCGATTTCCAAGAGGAAGAAGATCAAGACTACCAGATGGCAGAACCATCAGAGGGGACCTCAGTGGCCACCATGCAAGCACAACTGGAGGGAATGTCCCTTGACAACCAGATCAAACTGGCCAAAGAAATGGGGGTGGCACAGGATTTTCCCTCTGCCTAATCAGATCGGCCCTGCTTAGGCGAATCCATAGCAATAATGTGTACATATCAGCAAGAAAATCCATGACAGTCCGTTTCTATGCACGATCAATTGCAAAAAGAGCCGAAGGAGTGGCCCTCATAGACTCAGGGGCCACTGAGAACTTCATGAGTCTCGACTATGCTAGATGGCTACAACTCCCCATCAAATGACTGGCGAACCCAAGGCCGCTGTTTAATGTCGATGGGACAGAAAATAAAAGTGGAGCCCTCAAATACTACACCGACCTACAATTCAAGACAGGGACACAAACCACGAACCAAAGGTTCTTCCTCTCCGACCTAGGAGACCACAAGGCCATCTTTGGGTACCCATGGTTCGCCTCTGTCCAGCCAAAGATCGACTGGAAGAGAGGATGGATCAACTTTACCCATCTCCCTATTGTCCTCTCAGCCCCAAATGCCGCCAAAGCAGTGTACGTATCATGAACAAAGAACGTACCACGACCAGTCAGGAGGAGAACCAACACGTACCTCCTGGGGAGGGTAACAATAGGAAGCGCTATGAGCAGCCCAGAACCAAACGACATTATCCCAGCTGAGTACAGACGACACAAAAAGGTGTTCAGCAAAGAAGACTTGCAGTGAATGCCCAGATCAACCATATGGGACCATGCTATTGAACTACTACCCGGAGCACCTGATACCATGCCAGGACGACTGCTACCCCTCACACAAGAGGAGAAAGCCAAGATGCACAAATTTGTCCAAGAACACTTAAAGAGAGGAACCATTCGCGTATCAAAGTCGCCATATGCAGCCAACTTCTTCTTTGTAAAGAAGAAAGATGAAAAATTAAGGCCGGTACAGGATTACCGACCCATCAACAAGTGGACAAAATGGAACAGAAATGTCTCACCCCTCATCCCACAAGTCGTGGACCGACTCAGCAGATGCACCAAGTTCACAGTGGTAGATGTGCGATGGGGCTACAACAACATCAGAATCAAAGAAGGGGATGAATGGAAGGCCACCTTCCTTACCCACGAGGGACTATTCGAACCTACAGCCATGTTCTTCGGTCTCACTAATTCCCCCACAACCTTCTAAATGATGATGAACACCATCTTCTGGCAAGAAGTAGGAGAGGGCTGGCTCTCTGTCTACATGGACGACATTGCTATCCACATAGCCAAACGACCACATGAAACAGAGGAACAACACATGGCCAGACATAGGGAGTATGTCCACCATATGCTGGACAAGCTGGAAGAGAACGATCTTTATCTCAAACCAGAAAAATGCCAGTTTGAAAAAGAGGAAATCAAGTACCTAGGGGTCATTGTAGGAAAAGGATATCTCAGGATGAGCCCCAAGAAGCTACAGGGAATCACAGATTGGTCCCCACCGAAAAACCCGACCAATGTCAGAAGCTTCTTGGGATTCACAGGTTACTACTGCTACTTTGTCCCAAACTACTCAAAAATCGCACAACCCCTACTCGAACTAACAAAGAAAACCACACCCTGGCACTGGGGAGAGGCACAAATGAGAGCGTTCGAAGAGCTAAAAATGAGGATGTGTGGCAGCCCAGTACTAATCCAACCAAACATCGAGAAGCAGTTCACACTCCATGTCGATGCATTGGCATACGGCGTAGGCGCCGTACTCTTGCAGGAGGGACAGCACGACCTCACACCAACCCTGGCCCAACAACGTAAACCAATTTTACACCCAGTAGTGTACTACTCAGCAACGTTCACACCCACAGAATGCAACTATGACATCTACAAGTGGGAACTGTTAGCCGTCATGAAGGCTTTGGCCCACTGGAGACACTACCTAGGGTGGACCAAGCTACCATTCATAATCCGAACTGACCACACCAACCTCCAATACTGGAAGTCACCAAGAAACCTAAATCAAAGAACCGCACGATGGCACACTGACCTCTAAGAATACGACTACATATTGGAGTACATCCTGGGCAAAATGAACACCGTAGCAGATGCACTGTCCAGACTGTCAAACGCAGACCATGGCGAAGAAGATAACAAAGACGTCACGATCATTCCACCCCACAGAATCAGAGCGATGCGAATAACTCACGAGAGAACCAACGTCCCAAACCTCAAGGAGTTCAGACAAGCCATCATTAGGGATGCCCACAACACACCCACATCCGGTCACCCGGGATGAGACGAGACCCTATGAAAAGTACAAAAACGATACTGGTGGCCAAAGATGAAGGAATGGGTCGTGGACTATGTCAAGGGATGTGTGACATGCCAACAAGCAAAGATACTAACACACCGGCCCCACATTCCCCTCTACCGAATCCCTACAGAACCAGGCACCCTACCATTCCAGACCATATCCATAGACCTGATCACCGGATTGCCACGAAAACGAGGACTAGATGCAATCCTCACCATCGTATATCACGGATGCTCCCATGCTGCTTTGTTCCTTCCCTGCTCCACTAACATCACGGGACCGGGAATTGCCCAACTCTACCTGGAACACCTCTATCCATGGTACGGGTTACCAAAGAAAATTATCCGCAACCAAGACCCATGGTTCACGTCGAGCTTTGGAAAGGCGCTCGCCAAAAGACTGGGGATACAACAGAATCTATCCACAGCAGCCCACCCCCAAACTGATGGCCTATCCGAGCGAAAGAATCAATGGGTGGAACAGTATCTGCGATTGGTAACGAGCGGACAGCCAGATGACTGGACAGAGTGGGTCGCAGTCGCAACTGCGGTGCATAATAATTGAAGGAACAGCACCATGGGCCTATCGCCCAATCAGATTCTGATTGGCTACAAGCCGGCATTAGGACCCGGAGATCTGGGAGTCCGGACCAACAATGAAGCGGTTGAACAACAAACACGAAGAATGGAAGAGGCACAAGAGCAAGCGATCAAGGCGATCAATAGAAAGGTGGCTGAAGTACCACCGGGACAATACAAGGCCGGGGACCAAGTATGGCTAGAAGGGACCCACCTGATGCTCCTGCATCAAGGGTCCAAATTAAACCCAAAATGATACAGCCCTTTCCAAATCCTCAAAGAAGTATCCCTGGTCGCCTTCCTGCTCCAGCTCCCCACCTCATGGTTGATCCACCCGGTGTTCCATGCCTCCCTCCTTACCCCGTATAGGGAGACGGACACCCATGGGCCCAATTACACCCGACCTCCCCCCGACCTGATCGATGATGAAGAACAATATGAAGTGGAGCAAATCAGGAATCATTGCCGTCAAGGGCAATCAAAAGAACTACAGTATCTCATAAAGTGGCGGGGCTATCCCGAAAGCGATAACACTTGGGAACCAGCTGACCAAGTGCACACCCCGGATCTCCTTCAGGAGTATCACAAGTGCTGGCCCTTGAGCGATATAAAAGGGAAGCAGAAACCCCAGGCAAAATCATCAGCTCGATCCTCCTCTGCTCTCGAAAACACCATTACTCCCTCATGTCTTCGCCAGTCCCAGTCCCAGTTCCAGTCTGAACCATGCATATCACACCCAAGGAGACTGTCCAGTCTCCCTCCACAGAAGCCGGCCCCAGTTGGCCCAATACCGCCCCCACCTCCAACACTATCCGCCTTCCTGGCGCATTTCCCGACCTGGAAACAAACACCTTCTGGGAAGGCCCTCTCTCCCCCGGCACCATATGATCCGTCCTGGACGGATACGAAAACCTTGACCCAGCCTAGCTCCGTCAGCTGGCAGCAGGTCTCACCTCCACCCTTCAACAACGAGAGGCCCTCTTCCAGGATGAGGCACGATGTCACCGGCAAGAGCAGTGACACTTAGACATCGTTAGTATCCCTTGTTTCAGATGAAACCTCAGATAACTCAGCAGACGCGCCCACTACGGCAGGTGGGAAATAGCTGTTGTCGCTACCTAGTGACTCGTTGATAGAGCTAGAACTAGAGTCGACGTTCGGTGTGCTTGCGACTTGAGGAATACAGAGAAGAAGGCACAAAAGACTTAGGAAAGCGAAACAAGCCACGGCTTTCCTAGAGACAATAGAACGAAGTCACTACTCTTGTTTGTGAGACAAGGAGACTCGACTTAGAGTCTCGTCTCTGCACGCACTCGCGTACAAGTACTACTCGTACATGTGACTACTACCTGCTTACTCACCATGTTCTGGTCATACGGCTGACTACAATGATGACTGAGGGGTGACAAAGCCCTGACATACGCTGACTACAAGTCCGACCTGTATTACCAACCCCAGGCCTAGACAGGCCTACCACGCTGGGGGTGAACGCACTCTCACATGTCATCAGCGGTTCTCTTGCCCCCGTGCAAGCCACTCGTGACATCACCCTCGGTTTAGAAATGAGCGCACCGCGGTGTGAGCTGTTCGGGATGGAGGAGAGCTTACGCGATTTGTCCCCTGAGTAAAGGTTCATCGTAGAGCTTGCAAAAGAGAGCGTAGCTCTCGTATTGTGGGAGGCGAGTAGGCGGTGGCGGACATGTTCCTCTTGGTAACGAGGGAGTCGATATGGGCTGCAACTCCGAGCCTGATGTGAGCCCTGCGAGATCAGTGACGGTCTCATGGTAGCGTTGAACTCAGCGCAGTCCCCCAGTCCCTCCTGGTTCGATGGCCTGACGCAGCATGGCGTCGTAGGTGCTGGGGTCAGTGAGAGCATCGAAAAACCATTGGGGGTATTCCCCCTCTTGATGATGGTGGCTTGATTGGGAGCGAAAAGCTCCTGGCGGTAGATGGCTTCCCCTTTTCCGAGGTGCCGAGGCAGTACTGCCCCTCGGTTTGACGTATGCCGTGAGGGTGTGTATGGTGTGAGCGCTGTCAGTGATGGGAATGAAGAAATCGGGCACTCGCCCTTGTTCTCTCATACCCTTGGGTATCCCCAAATCTCCTCATCTGCTGCGAGCTAGTCGTCTCTCCAGTGTTGTACGTGGCTTCCAGCGAGCCACGTTCGCTCACGCTCTGCCAGAGCATCGGCTCGTCTTTGAGTACGGCGAGCTGTCTTTGTTGTGCTTGATACTTCCTCATTCTTTCGCACAACGCTGGCCAGCCCTTGCCGATGAGGACGAGCTGCTCTTTGGTGGGGCTGTTTCCTTCGAGAGCAGCGTGGACGTTTGGGGAGAGAGCTGAAACTCACTGAATTCAGCGAGTGGCCACCACTCCATCGGGATGATGAGTGGTTCTGGCTCCTTGCCAGCGGCGACTTGTGTGCGTGGTGGAATCGGTAGGGTTCTTCACATCCACTGGGGCTTGCGGTGATGTAAGACGGGACAGAGATGGGTGAGGACATGCTGTTCTGCTGCAAAGGGCGAAAGAAGGAGAGGCGGTTGATCTGACCCATATTGCCCCTTGCGTCCTTTGTACTCCATCCCTTCCTTTGAGGGGTGTCGTCGATGATACTGTCTTACCAATGCTGGGGCATGCACTTGGTCAGCAGGTTCCCAGGTGTCTCAGAGGCTGAGTAACCTTCCATCAGATGAGTATTGAAGCTGACGTTGCTTCCATGGTACCTGTGATTGATAATCTGATCCACTTCGTATTCCTCAGCATTATCAATCATCTCTGGTGGTGGGCATGAAAGTTGATCCCGTGTTCCTTGGTTTCTTTGTAACGGGTGAGTAAGGAGCTATGGAACACGTCGTGGATGGTCCAGGCCGCCGGCAGCTGCAGTTTGTAAGCTACAGTGAAATCTCTTCAGTATTTTGAAGGGTCCATGGCATTTGGGTGCTAGCTTGACAGACGCATAGGGGAGTGACAGTGCTTTGCTTCGAGCCAGACTTGTTCCCCTTCTTGGTATTGCGCGGCGGGGGTGGTTTGGCACTTCATTGAGGGCGTGAACTGCGCTTCTCTATGTGCTTTTGCGTTCATGTCTGTCTTCCATCGCTTCGTTATTGGTGATGGGTATGGGTGTTCAGCGCACTGGGGCAGTATCCAGGATGATTTCATGGGGACTTAGCTTCATTGTGGCATTGGGCCATCGGTTGTGCACGAACATTGCGATCGGTAGGAGTTCCTCCCAGTCATCTTGCCTGGCTGAGGTATAGAGCGTAGATATTGCTCCACCCATTGGTTCTTTCATTCGGTGAGTCCATCGGTTTGTGGGTGAAAGGCAGTGCTGATACTTCGTTCTATCTTCAGCTTGGTGGTGAGGCCTTGGAGAAGTTAGACGTGAAGCGGGGTCCGGTCAGAGATCACTTTCGATGGCACTCCGAACCATGGAAACAATGTTGGAGGTATAGTTGGGCTACCCCTTCGCCTGTGATTGTTGTCTTACACGGGATGAACAGTGCGGCTCTGGAGCATCCTTGATCGACAATGGTGAGGATGGCATCCATTTCTCCAGCCTTCGGTAACTGAGTGATGAGATCTAGGCAATGATGTTAAAGGGACGCATCTGGGGATCTCCTGGTATGTGGTACATCGGGGTTTTTCTCTTCGTCGTCTGGATCTTGTGTTGTTGACACTGTGCGCACCCTGCGACGTACTTGTCTACCCACGTGCTCAATCCCGGCCACCAATACCGCTGGCTGACAAGGGCGATGGTGTTGTCTCGACCTGGATGTCCTGCCGTGGGTGAGTCATGGAATTGGGACAGTATGTCACGCCTTAGCTGTAGTCCTGCTGGTACTGCTAGCTTCCACCCTCGTACATATCCCTCGGGGATTTTTCACACATCTTGCGAATCGCACCATAGTTCCATCTCTGCTCTTTGCTTTTGTTGGGCCTCTTTGACTCGCTGCTCGAGGGGGTCTTTTCGCGTTGATGCTGTGGTGATAAACATGGGTGTGGGAAGGAGAGTTAGGTTCGGTTGTCTTCGGCGCCATGGTCGACTCCCGGTGGTCTAGACAGCATATCGGGAGCAGTATGAATTTTCCCAGGCACGTGTTTGATGACCAGGTTGTAGTCCTGAAGTTCCGCGAACCATCTAGCCACTCGCCGATTGACTTTTCGAGGGGTTTTCCAGTACGTCAGGTTGGTGTGATCGGTGAGAATGGTGACGGGTATTTCCGTCACTGCTACATGAGGATGGAAGTGTTTGAGGGCTTTCAGGACTCCTAGGAATTCTCTCTCGTAGATGTGTAGTTGCGTTCTGTTGGGGTGAAGGTGTTAGAGTAGTAGGCTACGGGGCATAATATGGGCTTCTGAGTGCGTGGGTTAATTTCTCCCTCCTGTGAGAGTACGGCTCCCATGCCGTATGCTGAGGCATCGGTAGCGAGGAAGAATGCTTTGGAGTAGTCGGGTTGGTGAAGGATGGGTCTGCTACACATCAACGTCTTCAGGCGTTCGAGGGCTTCTTTGCATTCGTGATTCCATTTGAATGGGGTGTCTTTTCGTGTTAGTTGGATCAGGGGACGCGCTATGAGAGAGTAATTGGGTATGAAATATCGATAGAATCCTGTAAAGCCCAAGAACGCGCGGACGTCTTTGACTGTTTGTGGTTGGGGCCAATCAGCAACTCCTCGTACTTTCGCAGGGTCCATTTGAACCGTGCCGTTCTCTAGGATGACCCCCAGGAATTCCACCTTTCGTTGTTCGAAGATGCATTTTCCGGTTTGAGGTATAAGTCATATTGCCTCAATTTGTCCAGCACCTTGTGGGTGCATTCTTCGTGGAATTTAGGGTCGTCTCCTGTGGCGATGAGGAGATCGTCCATGTAGATGATGAGCCATCCCTGCACCATTTCCTCAGCGAAGATCGCGTTCATCATAGTTTGGAAGGTGGCTGGTGAATTCGTCAGCCCAAAGAACATCACAGTGGGTTCGAATAGTCCCTGATTGGTGATAAACGCAGCTTCCATTCGTCTCCTTTCTTGATGCGGACGTTGTTGTATCCCCATCAGATGTCGAACTTTGTAAAGAGTTTTGCTCCTTGGACTTTCGCTATCAGCTCTGGAATTAGTGGGAGAGGGTAGCGGTTGCGGATAGTCCACTCATTTAAGCGACGGTAGTCTTGTACCGGGCGTAGTTTTCCATCCTTCTTCTTGATGAAGAAGAAGGGTGCTGCGTATGGGCTCTTTGAGGGGTGTATATAGCCTTTCTTTGTTGCTCTTTGACGAAGTCCAGTAGCGCTTTCTGTTCTTCTTGTGTAAGTTGATACACCTTGCCTGGTATCGAGGATGGTGCTTCTGGCTTCAACTCGATCGCGTGATCCCAGATACGTGGTTCAGGGAACCTTTGGGCGGCTTCTTCGCTGAAAACATGAGCGTGTCTCTGATACTTGGTTGGGATTTCGCCACTTCCTTTGTGTGACCCTGCTTCTTCGGCTAGTTTCGAAGCTAGCGTTTGTCCTTTCTCCTTTGCTGCGGGGATAAGAGTTTGGCCATGTGAATGGACCCTTGTATGATTTTGGCTCATCTCAATGGTGCCTCGCGACCTCGTGGGGTGGTTCTACATTTTCCTATTCGCACTTGGGTTGCTAACTTGGTTCGAAGAATGAGGGGTAGTTGGTCGCTTTCGAGCCAGCCTCGTGCCCAGTCGATCTTTGGCTGCATGGCTGCGAACCACGGGTATCCTAGGATGACCTTTTGCTCTCCCAGATCAGTGAGAAAAATCGCAACCAGGTTCGCTGACTCCCGTTTGCATTTCTAGGTCCGTGTAATTTCTATATCCCGTTCCTGTTCCTCGTTCCATCCACATTGTAGACTGGCCTGGGTCTTTCCAGTCTTTTAATGGGGAATCGCATTTCTTTCGCGTACTGCATACTGATGAAGTTTTGGTCGCTCCTGAATCTAGGAGCGCTATTGTTTCGGCCCTCTTCTTGGATAGATGGATGAATAAACGTAGCTGCATAGATTTTCGTACAGAGAGATACATCCTATCTGATCCAGTCCTCCTAATCCAGGCCGTACGGATTAGGCCTCCGAAAAATTTCCTTCCTTCGCTCCGAGACGATTCATCAGCTCCTCCTGATCTTCGGACGAGAGTGTCTCGAGCTGTTGGTGGAGGTGATCCACTTTCGAGACGTTCGACTCGGTCTCGTTATCTTCAGGTGTCCAGTCGATAAGTTGGGCGGTGCGTGTATTTGCACGGTGCTGTTTAGTGGGGCAGGCGCGAGCGAAGTGACCTTGTTGTCCACAAGTGAAACACGCACCCTGCGCCCCTCTTTGGCTCTAGGATCGTCCGTTCTTACGACATTCCCTCTAGGTGGCCTCCACCTCGTCCTCGCCAATTTCCTCGAGGTGCTCTGGCTCGGTCGACATCCATGGGCACTGGTTGGTTGTTCCATGCCCTGGGCGCTGTGGTCGAGTTATAGGGAGTTTGTCCGAACCCTTGTCGCGGCGGTCGGGGATTCTGTATTTGCTGAGTGCGGTACTGCCAGTTATTCTGGAACGGAGTGCGTCTGGCGTTGTTGTTGTTGTTGGGGCGCGTGTATAGGCGTCGATGATTCGTTGCGATGCGGTCACGTTAATAGCTTTGGCTTTCATTGATCATAGGTATTAACGGTTGTGTCTTCTAACACTTTCTGTCCGACGCTGCGTGGCAACCCTTGCAGAAATAGCTGCATGGTATTCTGGTCCATCGGGTTGTAACCGGCTTCGTGTGCTATACTTTCGAACGTAGAGATGTACTCATCTATTTCTGGCCATCTCATCTTTATTCTTGCAGTCTGATGCGTGCTTTCTGCGCCTTTTGCGAGTCGAGGAAGCGATTTTCAAAGTTTTGCACAAACGTTGTCCATACTGCGCATGCATCGTCTGCTGGTTGGAGCGTCCCCAGCCAATCTAGTTGTTGCTCAGTCCATCGGTTAACTTCTGTTCCCTTGATGCAGGTGAGGGCTATGGCTACTCGTTTGATGAAGGAGGCTAGTGATGGGACATTGTGGTTAACAAGGAAATAAGCTCGGAGTTCTCGTAAGAAACTCTCAGCTTTGGCTCAATCTCCTTCGAAGATCGTTGGTAAGGCTCCCATGGGTTTGTCATCTGCTTGGATTGGTTGTTGCGGTTGTCCGCCTCCTGGTGCACCTCCGCCTCCTCCTGGCAGTCCACCCCCAGGAGGGCCTCCTCCGCCGCTTGGTCCTCCCCTCCACCTCCAGTTGGTGGTCCCACTCTTCCCCTGCTTGGGTTGTGGTTACCGCTGTTGCTGCGGTGGACATGGTGGCTATGGTGGTTGGTTCAGTGGTTAGTGATAGGTCTGCGAGGGCAGTGATAGCTGCTGATAAGTCGACGGGTGAGTTCCAAATCTGTTGGTCAAGAAGGTCTTCTTCTTCTTCACTGTCTGATCCTTCAGCCCAGTCCTTGATGGTGGGTGCTTCTTCATACGTATTTGCTGCAATTCCTTCATGTCATCCGTTGTATTGATCAATACGCCGTGCTCTTTGATCGAGAAATGGGGACTCTCCTTCATTCCCCCAGTTGAGGGTATACCAGTGTCCGTTGTGCAGATGAACTGCTCTGATTTGCGTTCCTCCTACTCGGATCGCATATGCGTGAAAAGGAAAGGTTTGATCTTCCCAGTAGACTGTGGTGTTTTGCAGTGCTCGTTCCCTATCGATGGGAAGTTGTACGTATTGTCTCTCTTCAGGGGCTGTGGTGGTAAAGAAGTCAAGTCTAATGTCACCGGCAAGAGCAGTGACACTTAGACGTTGTCAGTATCCCTTGTTTCAGACGAAACCTTGGATAACTCAGCGGACGCGCCCACTACTGCAGGTGGGAAGTAACTGGAGTTGCTGCTTAGCGACTTGTTGATAGAGCTAGAACTAGAGTCAATGTTTGGTGTGCCCGCGACTCGAGGGACACAGAGAAGGAAACACAAGAGACTCAGGAAGGCAAAACAAGCCACGGCTTTCCTAGAGACAAATGAAATGAAGTCACTACTCTTGTTTGTGAGACAAGGAGACTTGACTTAGAGTCGAGTCTCTGCATGCGCACGCGTATAAGTACTACTGGTACATGATGACTACTACTGCTTACTTGACCACGTTCTGGTCATACGGCTGACTACTATGATGACTGAGGGGGTGACAAAGCCCTGACACACGCTGACTACAAGTCCGACCTGTATTACCAACCCCAGGCCCAGACAGGCCTACCACACCTGGGGGTCAAACGCACCCTTTACATGTCATCAGCGGTTCTCTTGCCCCAATGCAAGCCGCTCCGTGACAAGAGGTCTGGGTTGCTCCAACAGTTTGATGGGGAGCTTCAGCCATTTTGCATAGGCAAGGTTCATAAAATTCTCAGTGGCCCCAGAGTCTAGTAGGGCAATTGTTTTGGCTCTTTTTGTGATTGTATGTGCATAGAATTGGATTGTCATAGATTTATATGCAGAAAGATATACATTGTTGCTATTACTGTGCCTAATCAGTGCCAATCTGATCAGGCAGTGTGAAAATCCTCATTTGGTCCCAACTCTTTGGCCAGGCACTCTCTCTCATCCATAGACATCACCTCCAATTGGACCTTCATGATTGCTACAGCATGTTTGGTGGGAGTAGGGTCTTCTTGTGGTTCATTATCTTCTATTGGGTTGAAGTCAATGAGATTGGCATATTTGGGGATATTGTTTCACCTTTGAGGGCAGTTTCTGGTGAAGTGCCCTGTCTGACTGCAATTAAAGCAAGCATTGCTGGTTTTGGAGGCTTGTGTTGCTCTTATGCATTTTGTCCATTTCCTGGTTGGCTTTGATGCCAATTTCCTTGATTTCCTCCTCCCCCTCTCCAGTTATTGGGCATGCAGCTTTGTCCTACATCCATGGGGACTGGGGTGTTGTTTATAGATGGGGGCGCATTGGAGGAGTTGTATGCCAGTTGATTAGGCCTTCTCCAGTTCCCTTGTCCTTGTCCTTGGGCAAAGAATGGTTGTCTCCATCCAGCAGAATTGGTAATCTGCTGAAAGGGGTTTCCAGAGTATGTGGGCATTCCTCTGGAGGTGTTCCTTGGTCTGAGGATGCCCTCTATGATAGCCTTGCTTTGAGTGAGAGATTTGACTCATTCCTTAAGCAGGTGATAGTTGACTGGAGTTGGGGGTTTTAAGATGTTAAAGAGGATGAATGTAGGCAGTCCTTCCAAGAATATATTGTATGTTTCCTGGTTGCCTTGGGTGTAGCCTGCCTTTCTGGCCAGGGCTTCAAATTTGGCAATGTATTCATCATAGCCGGTGCCTTTCATCTTGCATTCCCTTAGTTCATTTCTAGCTCTTTGCTCGGCCTGAGTGTCCTGAAATTGATCATGATATTCAACCAGGAATTGGTCCCATACTTCAGGGATGTTATTGTTTATTGGGTCGAGGGTGTCCAACCATGTACCCATGTTTTGGACCCATTGAGCTGGTTCTTTGCCTTTGATGAGGGTGAGGGTGAAGGCCACTTGCTTGTATGGTGAATTGAAGCCAGGGATGTCTACATTCAACCAGAGATACCCTTTGACTTCTTCAATGAAATTGTCAGCTTTGGACCGATCCCCATAGAACATCTGAGGCAGGCTCCCCATGGCTTTGACATCACCAGCCACTTGAACAGGTTGGTTTGGCACTGCTGGTTGCCCTCCACCACCTGGTGGTCCTCCACCAGGACCACTGCCTCCTGGTCCTCCTCCTCCTGGTCCTGGGTCTCTGTGTTGCAAGGCTTTCTGTAGGTTGCCTAAGACCTTTTGGACTGTGGCTTGGGTCCCAGTCGGGGTGGTATTACTACCCATAGTAGTGCTTACTTGGGTGGTTGTCATTGTCATTGCTTGGGAAATGCTGGGAAATATTAATCCAGCTGGGAGTGTGTCAGTTGGGATTGCAGGGACCAGAGTTAGAGGTCATAGAGGGAAGTTAGTGTCAATATGAGGTGTGCTTGAGTGCAGAGGGATTGTTGGTTGTTCAGGTGTGGGAGGTGCAGTCTGAAGTCCTTGTTCAATAGGTGTGATGTCATGGCCTGATGACAGCTGGTAAGGACTTGCAATACTCGTACAAGTACTTACCTATACAATTCCTTTTCTTCCTCTTGGTACCCTCTTTTCTACTTGATACATGCCCCATTTCTCACTATGTACTTGCTGCGGTGCAGTCCCTTAATGGATGCGTCACCTTCCTTTCTACCTTACTGCAGATTACTGTACTATTTACTGCGGATACTGTGCATGCACAGCATCCAGAAGCACAGCAATGCGCAGCTAGCACAGCCTCATTTTCCAGTAGTATATAAAGGCCCCCAAGTTCTGAAGACCAGCCTTAAGCTTGGTCTTCTGTTCAATACAGGACTTTAAGCCTCACACAGTCAGAAGGGAGCGCCTCCCTACCCTAAGAGCAACCAATCCTCTCAAACTTCATTATCGTTCTCATCTCTTGAGACTAAGACTAGACTAGGCCAAGGTGGCTAGTACTAAAGTAAAACAGACTTAGGACATGAGCTGGTTCAGTAACATGGCATCCTCATCGATATTTGAAACCAACCAGTCAGCTCAGAACAAGGAGTGCCTCAGAAGAACATTCAGTCAAGGGACAATGCCCTTAGACCCGATTGTCAGAAAGACACAGACCATGGTTGCAAGAGCCAACTGGGTTAGACGCGTTAGAAAGTGCATCGAATACACAAGTTTCTTGAAAGCCATACAAACAGGAACCTTTTGGTTCAAGCCTAGATGGACTTAGGCCAAACGGAACTAGTCGCTCAGAATCCACTGTGTGGATTCTTTGCTCCAGAAACTGAACCACTCAGGATTGCAAGGCAATCCTTTGCCCACATCTCAGTCGTTGAACCACAACTTAAACACCAGTACAGAGAGACATAACCTGTCTTTTCCTCTCCCTTGTCTTCTAATGCCTTATCCTCCTCATCACCAACCTCCTACTCCTATCTCTCCTAAGCACCACTACTCACCATCACTACACCATCCATTTTAAGCCTGAAGTAGGCTGACTCCTGCAGAAGATGACCATTGACATCAACTGAAACCTTCTTAGACAAGGAAGGTCAAAGCGATTAGCAGAATCATTAGAACTGCGCTGAAGAACCCTGACATGCCTATCCTGGGTGTGACATGTGAGGTGGATTTGTTGGTCTACTTGCTCTTCTTCTTCAACCTCTTCAGATGAGGATTTGTCATAGTCTGCAAGCTGGGGAACTGTTTCTCCTAGGAGGAATGTGTTGGTATTTGCTCTATACTGGACATGTCTCCACTGTCTGTTGTAGTAGCAGACTTGTCTCATCCTTCCCCTTATTCATTTGTCTGCAGGGATAATCACCAAGATGGGATACCCTGTTGTATTGTGTATGTGGTTTGCTTTAAGTCTCTTGACTTGTTTGTTTGGTTGTCCTTTGATGACCTCTCTGCTATGAATAATCATGGCTTGGGGTTGAGAGCTACTAGCCATTTGAAAAGAAGTTAAGTCTAATGTCACCACCAGAAGCATTGGCAAGTAGCACTAGACACAATAGATATTGAAGTAGAAAGCTAAGTCCTCTAAAGTGACTTAGAAGGCTTATAGACAAGGGTTACTGCCCTAGAGTATGTCCTAGTGGCCACCCTGATAGTCCAAATAGAACAACACTAGTATTGAGACAGGAGACTCAACTTACTGTCCAAGTGATGATAAGCGGCCCATATTTACACTACTATAATAGTGGTACTCCACTATGATATCATAAAGAGACTAGAACCATGGAGCTATGACTATCACATGCACTACTACCCCACAATGACACCTACATGGGCAGTTCTCAAACTTACAGGAGTGTGATGCCTTACCATCCCTTCAGGCTGGTTACACCACTTGACCATGGAGGTTTGGAAATCACTGTTTGTCATCTTGTGGGGGAGTGATGCTTCAACTCTCAGCAGAACATTAATGGTGCCATGAGTGAGAAATCTAGGCTTATCAGATATTTCATGTTGAACCTAAATTATACTCGAGGTGTAGTTGAGTCATGGCAGATTCAAGCATGGAATGACCTCGAGTGATCCTATGTCTTTGAAAGAGGATGGCTTGGACCACCCTTCACAGTGTCAATGCATCAACTAAGTGCAAATGTCACAAGTTGAGTTTTGTAGCATGTAAAGGGGGACTAATATTTGCCTACACGATGATGGCTGGCCCCTGTATGTGTGTATGTATGTGTGTGTGTGTGTGTGTGTGTGTGTGTGTGTGTGTGTGTGTGTGTGTGTGTGTGTGTGTGTGTGTGTGTGTGTGTGTGTGTGTGTTTGCATGCTTGCAGGGTCTATTTGGCCCTGTTGTGCCCACCACATGCTTTCCTGACCTTCCTGGTTGCATCACACTGGTCACATCACTTGCATCAGGAAAAGTGTTGGTACTTTGTCTTTTTGAAATTGTCTTATTTGTGCCTTTTCGTACTTTGTCTTTTCAAATGTGTCTTTCTTTGTCCTTTCCATACTTTATCTTTTATAAAATTACATGTACTTTTTCTCCCAACTATTATGACTTTGTTAAAGCATGGAATGACTTATTTTGAGCATAGAATGACTTTTTTGAGCATAGAATGACTTTTTTGAGTATAGAATGACTTTCTGCAACATACATCAGGAAAAACCTTATTTGCAAATTTCTCAACATTCTCCAAATCTAACCTAAAATTTAGCAAACTAAACAAAAATAGTCAAAACCCAACATATCCTAAGTATATTTGTAAAATTGAACATATATTTGTAACATTGAACCAGTGTTGTGCCAGTCAGTGACTACTCATCAAAGTTATCAAAAGTCGCTGACCAAGGCGGTCAGTGACTTTCAAATGACTTGACTTTGCCCAATATGGAAAAAGTCACTTGTGGATGCATTCACATGACTGCAGATTGTATAATAAAGCATTATATCATATATTCTACATATGAAAAAAGTGTCCTAAGCTAGTGTGACATTAGAACAGCCTCAGACATATTGTCAATGGTAAGGTCAATCTTGTTCACCCAACACATCCAAATTGGGGCTGCACACCATCTGTATTATGGCCACAGCCATATATTGTACAGTAGCAGATGGTATATGGCAGACCATATACCATCTGTATGTTCAGTATCTCTCCCCTCTGACGGTACAGTACAGGTATGGATATGGCTGTATTAGGGTTATGGATGACTGAGATGCGGAGGCACTTAAGTACCTGGGTACCCTTGAAATAACCAGGTAACCTTGTGGGTGCAGGCAGGCAGGTGCAGGTGTGCGTGGGCAGGTGCAGGCAGGCAGGAACAGGCAAGCATTGCCAAGTTGTAGATTTTTATGGGGCCTTTCTGAGGCCTTTTTATACTACTTACATTCCATTTAGTTAATAAGTAAGCAGCACGCAGAAGTAAAGAAAGAGGTAAATGAGATAGGGATCATGCAGCTGCCCATCAGCAGATTGACTGTACCATGTGCTGTACCCTCATAAATTCCAACAGTCAGGTGCATGCAGGCAGGGGCTGGCAGGCAGGCATGAGGGGGAAAGTGTGTGCAGATGCAGGCAGGTGCAGGTAGGCAGGTGGGCATGGGTGGGAAAGCATGGACAGGCAGGTGTGCATGGGCAGACACAGGGAGGTAGAGATGGGTGGGCAAGCATGGGCAGGCAGGTGCATGCAGGCAGATGCAGGTGCACACAGGCAGGCACAGGCAGGTGGAAATGGGTGGGCAAGTGTGGACAGATGGGAACAGGCAGTATATTGTGCCAGTAGTTGAGGGGGAGATGTAGGAGGCAAGTGTGGCAGTGGATGAGAGGTGAGAAGGGGCAGTGAACATGAGGTTAGCATGGCAATGAGGATCCAAGCATGGATCTGGCGCATACCTTATAAGCATGGGAAGGTGCAGGCAGGTGTGTGTGTGAAGGTGCAGGCAGGCAGGCATGGGCAGGTGCAGGTGGGTGGGCACAGGCAGGAAAGCATGGGTGGGCAAGGCAAGCATGGGCAGATGGGTGGGCAGGCAGGTGTAGGCAGGTGTAGGTGTAGATGCACAGGCAGGAATGTGAATGTGTGAGCATGCAGGTATGCGTGGGCAAGTGCCAGCCTGGTTGCATGTTGCAAGGGGTATACACTGTGTCATGGCGTGGCTAGCTGGCAGGCTAGAGAACCATGGGGACATCTGGTGAGAGGCATAGGAGCCCAAGGATTGGGGCTGGTGAGTCCCTTGAGGGCAGATCGAGGTGTGGGGGCCCAAGGATAGAGTCTGGCAAGACTCTGGAGGGCAGATCATTAGGCAATGAGGAGGTAAGTATGGCTCATGGACATTCAGAACAGGATTCAGGAGCATGGCCTGGTTATGCCATTTGGGCCAACACATGTGAAATGGCATGGACAATGCTTAGTAGGATGCCTGCAAGGCAGGATGACAAAGCTAGGACACTTGAGTAAGCACTATGACTGTGCTTGACTAATGGTTAGTCAGAAGTGATGAGTAAGGGCTTGGGAAGTCCTTTAGTATTGCTAAGGCATCAGTCAGCGCTTTAGTAAGTGCACTATCTTTAGATTACTGCTTAGTGAGCAGATTGCTCAGCTTACTGTACAGTTCTTACTATACTGTACTAATATGGATTGGGAGCCTAGGCCTTAGGCCTATCATGTATGTAAGCACATTAGGCGCTCAGGCAAGGACTCTCTAAGTCGAGTCTCTTGTCCTGTCCCTGTCTAGTCCTTGACTAGGAGTATACAGGCTTTTGTGACCTTTGTTGTCACCCCAGGGGGAGACTCATGGTGTGTTTTCCATTTCCCACAGGCAGTACGGACATCCTACTTGAAGCTGAAGTCCAGCTGCCACGGTCACAGTCTATGCCAGTGACATTAGACTCAACTTCTTATCCATCCACGACTCCCCAAGAGAAGAAGATGCAATGCTCCCACCAGCAATATTACAGTATATGCATCAGGAAGTCCTCCAAGAAGAGGCTGAAGAACAATGACAGAAACAAGAGCAAGCAGAAGTGACAGAAGTGAAGCTGCCAGAGATATTTGAGGGAGGTGACAAAATTCCTTGTGGTTGGCCTCGTGCGTCCATCCACCTGTTCCTTCTCGAGTGCTGGAGTCGATGGAGGATCTTCTGTGTGCCTACAATATGGACCACTTTGTCCTTGGCTTGTTCATACATCTGGAATCTTCATGGCATTGCTCTTTTGACTGCATCTGTGAGTCCTTTGATGAATTGTCATACACATTCCATTCCCTTCAATGGTTGCTTCTTGTCATCATGAGTCTGTTTGAAGTCGGAGATATACTCAGCAATATATGGCCACTTCATCTCTACTCTGGCGATGGTCTGCCATTGTCCTTTGGGCACAAATTGTTCCCAAAATGCCTCTGCAAAGGCCTCTCCCATCATCAGGTCATTGGGGTCTTGGAGTTCCAGCCAGTCCAGTCTTTGATCGACCCATTGGTCAACATCTTCTCCTTTCATGAGCACAAGTGTGAGCACTACTCTGGCAGTAGTGGATGCTAGCTTTGGTTCATCATCATGAGCTAGAAAGTAAGCAGCGCATTGCTGGATAAAGTCCTCAGCTTTGGATGGGTCTCAACAACCCAACAATTACCAGTTGAAAGGTGACACCAAAGTGAAGCAAAAACAACAAAAGAAGGTGAGACAAGCAGCAGAGCGACAGAAAGCCTGTCTGGAACAGCCATTAGAAGAAGGGGGCTGGCTATTTGAAACATGCCCGGGTGTGTACTCCTCACTATCATCTGACAGTGAAACTATGGAATCAAGCACACAGGAAGAGAAGGAAAACCCCTCATTAAGTGAAACAACTACTCCCTCTATCGATGACCTGTATAATTGATTAGAGAACCTAGCAATTGAAGATCACGATGAAGCATTGAACCGTTTGTGCATAGCCCACCACAAACCATATGATGCTATGATCCAATCTGTCTGGAGAAGGAGGAGCAACAGCAAGGGCATTTATCTGTCTATCAGGGAGTCTATGCAGCTGCGTACCTTCATCCATCTAACACACCAAAGAGATGATGCCATCACTCTCTTGGACTCAGGTGCCACTGAAAACTTTATCAATGAAGCATATGCTCGACAATTGAAGCTACCCCTCAAGCAACTCACTCACGAGAGACTGGTGTTCAATGTAGATGGAACACCTAACAAGAATGGGCACATCCATCACTACACC
The DNA here is from genome assembly GCA_022376555.1 of Russula compacta. NCBI lineage: Eukaryota > Fungi > Basidiomycota > Agaricomycetes > Russulales > Russulaceae > Russula > Russula compacta. The sequence goes on from WTXH01000120.1 coordinate 70,050, forward strand.
AATCTAGAGATGCAAATGGGGCAGCAAAGGACCAAGCTACATTTATTCCTCACTGATATAGGTGAGCAGAAGATCATTCTAGGATACCCCTGGTTTGCCACCACGGAACCAAATATCGACTGGGCTTGAGGGTGGCTCAACACTGGACAATTACCCCTCATTATCCAACTACCAGAAAGACTGAAGACCCACATAGGAAAGTGCAACATCACACCAGCAGGAAGACAAATGGTCTGTGCACCCATATGCACCCTTGAATGGATCGCTTTATATAGCTAAGATCCAAATATCTGAAGGAGCATCAAATGTGAACAAGAAACAAATAATGGCCTCTAAACTAGCAGAAGCAGCAGGCTCGCAGAAAGGAAGCAAAGAGATACCAGCTAAGTATCAATGACATCATCACATCTTCAGTGAAGAAGCTGCACAGCATTTTCCAGAATCAAGAATATGGGATCACGCTATTGAACTTAAACCCAATGCCCCAGTGACCATCCCAGGGAAAGTATATCAACTAACACAGGATGAACAGAAGGCATTATTGGAGTCCGTCAAGGAACAACAGGCAAAGGGGTACATCAGACCATCAAAGAGTCCCTATGCTGCACCCTTCTTCTTCATCAAAAAGAAGGACGGAAAACTACGACCAGTCCAGGATTATCAACACCTTAATGAGTGGACTATCAAGAACCGCTATCCCCTACCACTCATACCAGAGCTTATTGCAAAGGTGCAAGGTGCAAAGCTCTTCACCAAATTTGATGTACAATGGGGCTACAATAACATACATATCAAGAAGGGAGATGAATGGAAAGCTGCGTTCATCACTAACCAAGGGCTGTTTGAACCCACCATCATGTTCTTTGGACTAACCAACTCACCAGTCACCTTCCAAACCATGATGAATGCCATATTCGCCCAGGAAATGGCAGAAGGATGGCTGATTGTGTACATGGATGACATACTGATCACCACCAAAGATGATGACAAATTCCACGAAGAATGCATCCATCATATACTAGAGAAGCTAAGACTACACAATCTATACCTCAAACCAGAGAAGTGCACCTTCGAGCAGCAAAGGATTGAATTTCTAGGAGTAGTACTCGAAGATGGCACCATACAAATGGATCCAGCTAGGCTTAAGGGTGTAGCAGATTGGGCACCCCCACAGAATGTTACTGACATACACGCGTTCTTAGGGTTCACTGGTTTCTATCACTATTTCGTCCCCAACTACTCGAATATCGCATGACCACTCATCTAACTGACAAAGAAGAATGCAGCATTTCGATGGATGCCTGAGTGTAAAGCAGCATTCAAGAGACTAAAGACCCTCATGTGCAGCCACCCCATCCTATGCCAACCTGATTACACCCATGCATTCTTCCTAGCCACTGACACCTCGGCATATGGCATGGGCACCATACTCTCACAGGAGGGAGAAATCAACCCCCGCACTCAAAAACCCATGCTCTGTCCAGTAGCATACTATTCAGCCATGTTCACCCTGACTCAATGCAACTATGACATCTATGAATGAGAATTCCTAGGGGTATACATGCCACTTATGAAGTACAGACCCCACCTAGCAGCTATGGAGATTCCCGTCACTATCCTCACCGACCACACTAACCTGCTACACTGGAAATTGCCCAGAAAGGTCAACAGATGGGTCGTGTGATGGTTCTCAGACCTTCAAGACTTCAATCTCATTTTCAAACATGTCCCAGGAAAAATCCACACTGCACCCAACATGCTATCACAACCACCAGGTGTAGACAAAGGGGAACAAGACAACAAACAAGTAATGCTCATCACCCCAGAGCTATTCATCAAAACAATGATAGCCACACCTCATGCAATCCAAAGACAAGTGGTTGAAGCACAAGAAATGAGCCACACAATGATGGAAGAATGGTGCAACACGAAAGGAGTCTGTAAACTCCCTGAAGGATATGTGAAGGACAACAAATGGGTGGTGCCCCTGAATCAACAGCTAAGACATGATATTCTAGCACAATACCATGACTCACCAACTGTAGGGCACCCAGGGAGAGACAACACAATCACGCTGACATCACGACACTACTGGTGGCCAGGGATGAACACATGGATCAAGGAATATGTTAGAGGGTGTGCAGTATGTCAACAAAACAAGATACACACCTCCAGATCAAAGACACCCCTCTACCACATCCCTATGGATTCAAGTGAACAACCGTTCAACACAATTGCGATAGACCTTATCACGCAACTCCCTACATCTAATGGAAAAGATGCAATCCTCACTATTGTCAACCAAGGGTGCTCCTGAGCAGCCCTCTTCATTCCATGCAACATGACAATCACAGGTGAAGGAATAGCTAAGTTATACCTTCAACACATATTCCATGGTTCGGTGTACCCTCAAAAATGATTTCAGATAGAGATCCTCATTTCACATCTCACTTCACAACTGCCATCACAGTGAACTTAACATCAAGCAAAACATCAGCTCAGCATTCCATCTGCAGACAGATGGGCTGTCCGAGCACAAAAACCAATGGGTGGAACAATACCTACAACTGTACACAACAGCACAACAAGACATCTGGGACAAATGGCTCCCCATTGCATCCTTTGTGCACAACAAATGGCCAAATGCCACCACAAAGCTGAGCCCCATGAAATTCTGTTAGGATATGCGCCAGCGGCAGCAGAAGCTATAATTCCAGAAATAAACAATGTGGCTGCAGAAGACAGACAGAATCGCATCAAGGAGCACCATCATGCAGCCATACAAGCACTCAATCAAGTGCACAAACTACACCACCAGCACAATATCATAAAGGGGATCAAGTATGGCTTGAAGCAAAGCATCTTATGCTCCCATACCAATCTGCAAAGCTAGCCCCTAAATGACATGGCCCTTCAGAATCCTCAAACAAGTCTTGCTGGTCACATACAAACTAGAATTACCTGCTGCCTGGACTATCCACCCAGTGTTCCATGCATCATTATTCACCCCTTACAATGAAACCACGGAACACGGAATGAATTACCAATGTCCACCACCTGAAATGATAGATGACCAAGAGGAATATGGAGTAGAACAAATCATCAGTCATCACTTCCACGGACAACAAAGGAAGTTGCAATATCTCATATGCTGGCAAGGTTACTCAGCAGCCAATGACACATGGGAGCCAGCTGACCAAGTATTCATGGATGCATTGGTCAAAACCTATCACAGAAAGCATCCTCTGGAGAGGGGACCAAACCCTCCATGCGCACCCACATCATGCTAGCTAAGTCCTATGTGCACACCTCAGATCACTGATGAGTTCTGGATGGACTGGCCCAGAGACCATGCTGGGAACATCTGGTTCCCATCGCCACCTGTCCCTATGGAGTATTCTGGTCTGGGTGCACCCTTATCAAATCCACAAGCATGGCCCTATTGCGACCCCACACAGGGCAGACACATGTCAAGAAGCACAAGCGAAGGCCCAAGCAATAAAGTGGGCAGGGAGAGAGTCGTGAAAGAGGAACCAAAAGCTAAGTCCCCATGTCCTCCCCTCAGAACTGCCCCCTACTGTGCCTATCGCAGGCCGTCACTACTGGATCCCTCGCAAGGCCATTCAGAGCTTTGAGGCTCTGGAGAATAGCGACACCGACTTCGACCCATGGAAGGTCTGCGCACATGGAGTGCCTGCATCATCAGCTGCCACAACATCCCCCACTTCTACCCCTTGCAGTGCAGGCCTGTTGAGGCCACTTACCACCCTCATCCCAGCAAATGGTCCATCTGTGAAGCAATGGAGGCGTTCATCAATGTGCTCAAGAACTGGAGGCAGCCATTGGCCACAGGGTGGCCTCTCAACCTAGTGAGAGGGTGATGTCATGGCGGCTAGCTGGCAGCTAGAGAACATGGGGACATCTGGTGAGAGGCATAGGAGCCAAGGATTGGGCTGGTGAGTCCCTTGAGGGCAGATCGAGGTGCGGGGCCCAAGGATAGAGTCTGGCAAGACTCTGGAGGGCAGATTGTTAGGCAATGAGGAGGTAAGTATGGCTCATGGACATTCGAACAGGATTTGGAGCACAGCCCAGTTATGCCATTCGGGCCAACACATATGATACGGCATGGACAATGCTTAGTAGGATGCCTGCAAGGCAGGATGACAAAGCTAGGACACTTGAGTAAGCACTATGACTGTGCTTGACTAATGGTTAGTCAGAAGTGATGAGTAAGGGCTTGGGAAGTCCTTTAGTATTGCTAAGGATCAGTCAGCGCTTTAGTAAGTGCACTATCTTTAGATTACTGCTTGGTGAGCAGATTGCTCAGCTTACTGTACAATTCTTACTATACTGTACTAATACAGATTGGGAGCCTAGGCCTTAGGCCTATCATGTATGTAAGCGCATTAGGCGCTCAGGCAAGGACTTTCTAAGTCAAGTCTCTTGTCCTGTCCCTGTCTAGTCCTTGACTAGGAGTATACAGGCTTTTGTGACCTTTGTTGTCACCCCAGGGGGAGACTCATGGTGTGTTTTCCATTTCCCGCAAGCAGTATGGACGTCCTACTTGAAGCTGAAGTCTAGCTGCCATGGTCACAGTCTATGCCAGTGACACCCTGCATAACCCACAGTGAACCCATACCTGTGCCTTGAGGGTACAGGTGATGGCAGGTTAGGGTTAGGGTTCAGATACCCATGGGTGTACCCATGCCATTCCCTATTTGAGAGCAGTGAGGGTGTGGGGGTGTGGAAGATGAAGGAGGAGGAGGGAAGAGGAGATGTGCACATGCTCCTGGTTAGCATGGACTGGCATGTTCCGAGTGCAGGGGTAAGGCCTTCCTTCAAGGATTGATGACTAACCATCCCAAATTTGGAAAAAAGTCAAGTCATTTTCACGGTCAGTGACTAGTTAGTGACTAGTCACAACAATTGACCAATGACTAACAATGCAAGTCATCACTGGCACAACACTGCATTGAACATATATCTGTAAAATTGAACATATATCTGTAAATCTAACATATATTTGTAACATTGAACATATATTTGTAAAATTGAGCATATATCTGTAAATCTAACATATATTTGTAAAATCCAACATATATTCATAACATTCAATAAATCAGTCTCTCTGTGGTACAAAATAATAAAGGTTAATGAACAACTTGACTTAGCAATTTCTGCCACAGGAAATGCATGTGACTGCATTTCTGCAAGTAATATGTTTCATTTTTATTGTTTTCACATTGAATAAAATGACTTATCAAAAGGGTTTTGCCATGATAAGGCTTATCCTATGGCAAGTGCCATGCTCAGCCAAACTACAGGGCCCATGACATAATGTAATCTGATGTGGAAAGTAGCCAACTGTCAGTCTGCCATGCCCATGGGAATTGACTGTGAAAAAAAAGCTAGCTGGAGCCAGGCAAGTGGGTGCAAAATGGCATGGAAACACCACATCACATGTAGAACAGACTTGTTGTGTTTCCAAACCTGAACAAGACCTGTGCCTGCTGCCTGTGTCCACCATGCTCACCCACCTGCACCATGTGTGTAAGTCAATGTTTTCTGCCTCTTGCCCATGCCCACTTGCATCTGGCCATGCCTGTCCATGCCTTTACCCACCTGGCTACACCAACCTCTGCCTGGTTTCCTGTGCTTGCGCCTGCCTGCTGACTCACACCTGACCACACCTGGCCACACCTGTTGTGGCCACCCCTGCCTGCCTGCCTCTGCAATGAGTCTGGTGAGTTGTCTTAACTTTTTTATTCTTGTGTTCATGCTTCCAATCTGCCCATGTCTGTGTCCCTGTGCCCATGTCTGTGTCTGCATCCCCATGCCTGCATCTGTGTCCCTGTGCCTGCACCCATCTGCACTCATGCCTGCCAACTCACACTTGACCTCACCTGGCCACACCTGTTGTGGCTGCCCCTGCCTGCCTGCCTCCACAATGAGTCTGGTGAGTAGTCTTTACTTTTTTTACTTTATTCTTATGTTCACATTTCCAATCCACCCACATTCATGTCTGCATCCCTGTGCCCACATCTGCATCCCTGTGCCTGTGTCTGTGTTCATGTCCCTGTGCCCACACCCATCTGTGCTCATGCCTGCTGACTCGCACTTGACCTTGCCTGGCCACACCTGTTGTGGCTGCCCCTGCCTGCCTGCTTGTGCAATAAGTCTGGTAAGTAGTTTTTACTTTTTTACTTTATTCTTATGCTCACATTTGCAACTTGCCTGTGTCCATGTCCCCCTGCCCTGTGCCTGTGCCTCTCTGTGCTCACACCTGCCAACCCACACACCTGCCTGTCCCTGCACCCTGCCCTGCATCCACCTGCCTGGCTGCACCCTGTGCCTGCCGACCCATAGATTTCAGGTTTATTACACACATCTGTGGTGGCTCACTAACCTCATATTTCTTAGGCGTTATTTCAAGGATGCCTGGTCACACAAACATTTCTTCAGCATATCTTAGCAACTGCAAACATTGACAACAATTTATGACTAGATGAGTGGCCAGTTGGTGCACTCATCATATCCATCCAAGCTGCATGTACCCCTTTATATATAGTTTTTCTTAATGTTTACTAGTTCTTTTTTAGGTCCATCATGCTCTTTTGTACTCCACAAAAGGCTCTTTTAATCCACCTCGCTTGAAGCCTGGTGTGTTCTCAAAGGCAAACTGGGGCAACTATGATGTGGTGTCACAGAAAGGGACAGTGACAGCAGTCAAGTGTGCTTCTGTATTCCTGAAAAGGATTCAGGCCCTCAAAGATCAGCAGTGGATTGATATCTATGCAACTGCCTTGGAGAACCATGAGATGGATAATGAAGTTGGTTCAGGGGATGATGGGGTCAGATTGGGTACTAGTAGTGAGGATGAGCTGCTGGACCCATTATATGATGATATTCCTGCATAGCTAGCTTGTTTAAATAGGTCAACTATCAAATCGTATTTGTATGCCATCCATGCCCTACTGCTATGTACCTAAAAGTGCTCTATCTGATGTAGTTGACTTTTGAAAGTCAGATTGTCTTTTATAAGTCGAAACATCTGTCATAGAAGTCAAATTGTCTTTCATAAGCTTGGCTGTCAGGTTTATGTCATGCCATCTTTTAATAGAAAGTGTATCTTTTTAAAGCCAATATGTCCTTTAAAAAGGAATGCTGTTCTTATTGATGTCTTTAAAAGTAAAAGATGACATTCCAAGTAAACCAACTGTGCTTAAATAGTACACGATGTCTTTAGTCCTTTTATGTCTTATATCTCTTTTATGTCTTAAAAAGACATAAAAAAAGTACTGACACTTTTCCTGATGTGTCCAAAACAAGTAGGGAACAAAAAACGCATTTTCACAGAATGATGCAAACAGCTGTAGGATTTTTATACATATTTCGAGAAAAAAGAAAAAGGGTTTTTTGAGTATTTAGTTTAGTATGGACAGCATGAGGTAAAGCGGATAGCGTTGGAATGTGCCGTTGTGCCGTTTCGTCCCAGGAACATTGTCCGTGTCAGAGATAGAATTAGGAGGTCCGGGTAAAGCCTGAGGTGCGGAAAAAAAAGAGTCGCACGAAGCCGGAAGCTCTGCACTGCCCAGCCAGGGGTGCGTCAGGCGCTTCCGCACTGTACCTCGCATCCGGGTTAGGCGGCCCGCGAACTCATTGATGGCTCAGCGATAAGTGGCGTTACCTTTCATTACAGTAAACGACCATCGATCATGATGCTGCAATATTCTCACCTACTTCCACCCTCTTAGGGACCACAGGTGGTTGCATGGCTTGACAAAGCCTCTCTTCGATTACAGTGGCTTCGTCATCAAGGAGGCTCTCCTCGCGAGCCATGTATTCTAGGCAAAGATCGAAGCACGCCTACTCGTGGGCGTACCATTTAGTCGACGAGATATCTCACCTCCTAGAATGTACGCATGCACCCTTGAATTTGTGCGCAACTAACACTCAGCGACTATCATGGTCGTCTCATCACGCAGACTTTTGCAGAGGGCTACAGTACAAGTTCGAACCGGCAAAGCACATTGCGACTGTGCGCGGATAGACCCGCTATCTGCTCGCACGCAGCGGCATTGCTACCGCGTGTGTCTGGGTGGTGTTCTCGTATCCAAGACTTCCACGGCATCGTCGCGGGTTCATGCAAGACAACGCTTGGTGTGCATATGACACTCCGTGCTGCACACGCGATATACTTAAGTCCTTGTCTAGGCTTCCGAAGTATGGCAGGCTTGTCGGTGGGATAGATTCGCATCGGTTTGCTTCTTGCTCCTCTTGGACGTCGTCAAGGGCATCAAAGATGAGGCAAACGAGGCCATTGTGACCGGTGCCGATGTCATCATGCTCGACAACATCGAGGGCCGCAAGCTAGCTTCCGTCGTGCGGGCGTTTGCATTGAACGCTGGATAGGTAAGGGAAAGAAGTTCCTGCTTGAACCGAGTGGAGGCATAGCTATCGCCCTATCTTTAGACCTCTCCGCCAGCGCGCTGCGGCGGGCCTTTATGGGCGGAGGCAGGTGCTTTGCTGCGTGGGGCGGCTGTGGAACCGGCTTGGCGATCGGCACCCCACCCTCACGCACGAAGGCGACACACCGCCAGACTTTAGCATGCTCTGCACAGAGTGCGGCGGCACCGTGTGACACTTCGCGAAGGGCGACTTGGTTCTTCGGCGGTGCGATGGATGGGGGGGGGGGCGGAAGGACGGTTGAAAAAGGTAGGGAATCTCCTGGAGGCACGGCACTGCGCTATGACCACCATAGGGTCTGGTGGCAGCTAAAGCTTGTCGCGTTGAAGCCTGCCCGAAAATTAGCACCTGGAATAGGCCCTAGAGAAGATGACGCTGTGAGATTGTAGGGAACAGCGCTTAGCGGAGCTGAGCGGGTGGGTTGGGATGCAGTGGATGAGGGTGGGGTATTGCGAGAGTCGAATGGCTATTGTGTAGAGCCAGTTGGACCCAGGGGTGTATAAGGAGGGATTGCAGCAATGCTTGGCCTCCCCAAAAAAACATTGCAGACATAGTGTCCTTTGTTGTGTGGGCTGGAAAAGCCATGGTAATCAAATGCCATGGCTTTTCTAGCCCACACAACACTGGCACTGTATATCTGCTATGCTTTTTTTGGTAAAACTCGGCTCTGTGGAAAAGCACGATTTTGTGGTTGAGGACAAAAGCGAGTGATGATCATGATTTTAGTGACAAACGGACACGCATTGTGGCCGAGTCTGCAGATAGCTTTTTTTTCGGCTGGCTAGTAGTCAAGCTAGTTACAGTGCTTCTGGAAAACCATGTCTGCGTCGATTTTTTTTTTTTGGGCGTCTAGATTTTAGCTCCAGTCGATACCGAGCAGAGTTCAATTAGCTACTGAGTGGAGTTCAACTAGTCACTACCTTTTCTGTTTTATTCTTTGTTTTTATGAATTTTACAAGTTGTTCATGTCACCTCCACCTCTCCATCTGGTTGACATGCTTGATGGTCCACCACCATATATTCACCCTCCTTCCTCTACTTCTCAGCCTTCTGAGCTACCAGTCCCTCCTTTGAATGATACTACTATCCTGGATGTTATGTTCAAGCTTGCAGTTCAAGTCACACAGCCAGTAAAATGCTTGCATCCTCCTCAGGCAAATGGGAAAACCAAGAATGTCCATGCTGATCCAATCATTGTAGGCCCAATCAACCTCTCCACCCACTCTGGCTGGGATGGGTTCTTGCAGGAGATTGCCACCCTCATCAAGTGTCAGGTCAATCAACTCATGGTTGGCTCTTTTGAGTGGCATTGGCTGAAGCCTGCTAACAGTCCCTGGCTGCCCTTGCAAAGTAAGAATGGGCTTGCCTCCATGTTCAACAAGCTCGCCACATGTAAGGGCCCACTGTATGTCATTGTCTGGATGGACTCACTGAAGGTGAACATCCAAGAACCAGCACTTCCTTGGGCATCCTTGGGCGTTGCTGCAGATCCCTTCAGTGACAATGTGCTCTCAGATAGTGATGCTCCAGTTACAAAAAAGGTATGTGTTATTATTATTATTATTATTGGCAGGGGGCACTCTAACTCAGAAGCATGCAGGGGAAGATTGACTATGAGCTTGAAAAGATTGCGACCAAACTCGCGAACATGTATTCTGTTGGCCTGTGAAAGTCCCACCCCACTATCCATTGTTTTTACCATGGTGCAAGCAACCTCTATTTTGAACTCGATCGCACTTGTCACCTTGTCTGGGCTGCTTCTATCAAGAGGGGTGATGCATCATACTCCAAGATCCCATTGGGATCAGCTCATTTCAAGGCAAATCAAGCACTCAATAAGAAGCATGAGGAGGCATTGATGCCATCGTTGTCTGCAACAACTATGACAATGCCTATGCAGATAGGCATGGGGCAACAGTTCGCCTTCAACCCCATGGCCTTCATGGAGATGAACTCACTTTTTGGTCCATCGCCACTCACTTGGAATATGCAGAACCTGAATACAATGTATCCCACATGGCCAAACATGCCTTGCCATCCATCGCCACTGCCAGGCCACATATCCCCCCTTTGTCCCCAATCATTGTTGAGTATGGTGTCAATACTTTTTGTTCCAAGTATGGACTTGATGAGGATGCCACACGCAGTCTCAATGAGTTGGGCTTCATTGTTGGGAGGATAACCTTGAGGATGTGGCAGAGGAGGATGTAAGGAAGGCGGGATTCAAGCCACTGGTGTGGCAGCATGTCCTAAAGGCATACCGACGGTTCCATAGTGACCATGGGAAGTAATTACAACACATTTCACTCTACACCTTGAAACAAACATGTTTATAACACACAATTGATTATCCAAATAAGAAAAAAGGAACACTTTGATGACAAGGACTGTAAGCTACATATTGTACCCTGAATGTATAAACCAGCCCCGCACGACATCTGTGTGAATGGAACCTGTTGCCTCAAGTAGCTGCACCTTGGGGTTGTCGTGCTGCTGAAGGTACTGCCAATGGTGTCAAATCCAACTCTTCACTGATAAAAGTTGGTTCTTGATTATAACCATGATGGGCTACCACATACAAAAGCTAAAGCTCTCTTCGATGGGGTTGTAATCAGGGGAGTATGGGGGGAGAAATAGCAGTATGACGCCTTATGCCTCAACGACCTCGTGGATGGCATTGATCTTGTGGATGGCACAGTTATCAAGGACAATAATGCTGCGATCTTGTGGGTAGCAGTTCATTTTCAGCAACTATAGAATTGTTAGACAGCGCAAGGAAACGAAGAAAGTAGAAACATACCAGGTCATGTACAATTAAGTCAAGGAACTCAGTGCCATCAACTGAGCCCGGAACAACATGTATGGCATCATAGCCCTGGAGAGAAAGGGCCACCACTATGCTATACTGCTCCCCATGCATGAAGTTTGCATGTATTGTTGGCTGTTGACTGGCTGGAGCACAGCCATAATGCCAATAAACCATTTGGTCATCCTTGCTTGTTTTGTCGACAAAGACAAGCTATGCTGCAGTATTGTGCATATTCACCTCATTCTTCCAGTCCTCCCTTAAATCTTCATCCCTCTCTGTGGCAGCCTTATGCAATAGCTTATATATCAAGCCTGCATTGCAGATGTTTTCAAAGACTGCAGATTTGGAGATCCTGACATTGTGGGCGATGGCCAGCCACTCCTGGATTTTGGAGAGATACATCTTGGGTGCCTCAAGGATGAGGGTATGGAGGTCATGTGTCATGTCGGTGTTGAGAAGGCAAGGGCAGCCACAATTCAGTGGAGGTGGGGCAACAGGAGATCCATGCTGTTGGACATTATCTTTCCAGTGGTGGATACTGTGATCAGAGATCCCAAAGACCTCACAGACATCATTGGGAGCATAGCCATGCTCTATGAGCCAAATAACATGATCCTTGATGTCTTTACTAATGGAGCAATAGACCATTGGGTGAGCGACAGTGTTGGAAGGGAATGAGTTGTATTTGGCAATAGCCAAATATGAACACCCCAGTTACAGCCCATCCCAACACCCATGTCCACACCCATACAACAAAAAAATAGTAACTAGTTGAACTCCGCTCGGTATTGACCAGAGCTAAAATCTAGATGCCCAAAAAAAAAAAATTGATGCAGACATGGTTTTCCGGAAGCGCTGTAAATCTAATTATTTTATACCAAAAATGTAACTACACTTGCACCAAACTTTTGTTCATGGACACGTGATTCGCCAACTTGATGGATCTGTCGGACTTCAAACACGCCATGTGAAAGTCACGGGGTTGGTTGCGAAATTACAAGGACTATCTGCGGGGGCCTTTCTACTCGGCTAAATTCGTTTAACAAAGCTCGAAGACCCGAACCAAGAACCAAGTTCAGCAAGAGCAAGTCAACCCTGCTCGGGCTCGGGCTCACCCAACGCAGCGAGTCCTTCAAGCAAGTTCGCCACAAAGACCAAAAGACGGACTTTTCGGATAATAACTAATGCCGCTTATTCGCTTCTCTCTCCCCTCTTCCTTGGTACGCTTTTGTTCAGAATTTAAATCATTTTCAAGTCAATGCCAAAGTTAGATGTATCCATGGCACTATACTATTATCGCCAATGGGCCGGGACCCCCAAATAACGAGTCGTTCGTGAAGGGCAGGGTGAGCACGGAAATGGGTGTTTACATTTAGATTACATCCATCTGATCGTCGCTCAACGTGGTAGATGGCCTTCCTCTAGTCGAAAATACAAATGTACAAATGCAGATGTATTGACGGGTGAAAAGTAGAGTAGGTCTGGAAACCAGGGCTGCTCAACCCAAGTCATTTGCCGGTAATTGCAGGGTGAGAGGTTTGAGAGGAAAGTATGATTCGATCCCAAGACGATGTCCGTACTATGGATAGCAAACAAACACACTCCACACTCTATGCGAACCAAAGATTTGAACCCGAGAAGTTATGACCATATGAATCACCTTCATTCCAAGACGTGAAGGGATGTTGCTCGTCGGCAACAATGTCAGTCGCGCTTGCGTTGCCAATGGAGTCGGACATATAGATGGGACCATCTACTAGCAAACTTGAAAGGTCAAGCCCCGTATCATCGCCACCACCTTCATCGTGGCATTCTTCAGGGGCAGAGAGTAGGTGACCTGGGCCTGGTTGGGATGTGCGGTCCTGCGGTAATCCCGGACTGCTTTAAACTCCTCTTTCGTGAGCTCCATTGGATACAACTGGCCCGCGGTGTTCAGTTCCTTGTAGCCGGGGCAATTCTGGCAGTGTCTCTCTGTAGAGTCATACCTGCCAGGTCTAAATGAGAGGGAAAGTCAAAGAATAGAGAAAGAAAGCCGGTCAGAACGCCGCCATTGTGTTATGACTGGGGAATAAACGTACTTGGCAGACCTACAACTGTCGTGCATAGCTACAAACGCGGGGCACGTAATGAGGCACACTGCCGAAAGCTCCTCCGGGAGGTTGTTGCAATGTCGATTCGAAAATCTGTGCTTTTGCATGGTGGAATTATCTCTCTTGACTACTACTTCGCAGCAATTGCGATAGTTCCGGTTCAAGGCATCCTGGACTTCCTTGGAAGTTTGTCCTTTGCAACGGAGCATGAGTCCATATAAAGAGCTCTATTACACAAGACCAGCCGACAAATCAACGTACCATCAAGTCGCTATACCCTGTTCCAGGGCGTCTCCTGTTTGGTCCCCTCGTACGCCCTTTGACATTAGATCGCTTATCCTCGGCATCGCCCATGGCTACTGCAAATTGGGCATCATGATCGCCATCTTCCCTGCTGAGGGAATGACGCAGGTCGTCAGAAGGACCTGAGGAGAGCGTTAATGCAGATTGAAGCAACGAATACGACTCGAGGTTCGAGGTTCTTGCCAAGATCGAGGTGGGGGTGGGGAAAAGGATAGGGAAAAAGGGTTCCAGTTCACCGGTATTTGGGGATGATACCAAGACCCTTCAGTTTGAGAGCGGGGGTCAGAGCTTTCATTAAGCGCTCCCATGTTGTACCTCACGTTGAAGTAGTCATTAGGAAGGATGTCCCAGGAAAGCGCGGGAGTGAAAGACATGTTATACGGAAAAACAAAAGCCTTTTGAGTGTGGTGTGATAGCAGAGCGCAGATGCAAGTGGGGTGGTGGACCTAGGTTGCGAGAATCCCTTCAACTTATAAACGTGAGTTTGACGAACTATACTAGTCAGGAACGAGGTCTCCACAAAGTAGACAAATTGTGGAAATCCCTTGCTTTCTCGGTGGCCATTGTCTTCCATAGCCTCCCGCCCAAGTGTAGCGAGGGACGCCCATAGATCTGCATCGAATCCAATCTATCAATTCCACACTAGTGGCGAAAAGACATTGTTGTGTGCCTCGTGAAAATTCATCTATAACCAGTAAAAATACTGGTTAGGGATTGATAACGAACTTACGTAGGCAGATGTGAACGATAGACATTGTGGAGGAGAAACTTTCAGTCGGTGCTATGCAACATCGCCAAGGCACCGGTACGCAGAGCTTTGCATGATTCCAAGGCCTCAAAAAAAAGCATTCCGCAACAATGGGCGCTCTACAGGCGCTCCGAAGTACAGGAGGGGCAGCCTTGGCGCAGCTCGGAGCCTCCACAAGTTTCACGCCTGATTTGTCCTTTGCCTAGCTTTGAAGATTTGCCGAGACATCACCAGAACCCAGGAAGTGACATGTAGGTACGATGATTCACTTGTACGGACTGCAAAAGAAGCCTGTTGAAAATGCGACCAGGTCCCAAAGCTCGTAAGATCCGAAGGTCAACCTAAACGAGCTGATCGGACACACCCCTTCGCGCGATGAGAGAACGCTGCACAGTCCCCGCACTAAACTGAAGTAAGCCCTCTGGAGTTCTTTGAACCATTCTGTCCGACCGATCTAAATTCGAAGTTCTTTTAGGACAGCCGAAATAGGATATGCTCCGTTGGTGAGTTGATACCGCGTTAACCTAGTAGACCTCGGGTAAGGATATCGGAGCATTGGGAGACGTCCATGGACGGGCTGTGCACGGATTCTGCCACGATAGAGTAGGAGTAAGCTGCGAGGAGTTCGGGGCAGGCAACTGGCTGAACGTGCGTCACACACTAATGCCGAGAATGTAGGGTCAACGACACAAGTTGGAGGAGAAACAGGGGTGCGCTCGGCTCAGCGCTGGACTTTAGGTCATGTGATCACTCAGTCCGCATTCTCGAAGTGATTCTTGATTCTGACCCCGTATCCTTGTTCTCGCTGTCCTCGTTCAGCCGTTCAGGCCAATGTTTTGGCTTGCAGTCTTTCTTATTTCCATTCGTTCTCTAATTAACCATTCCAAGGTGCTTGGCAACACCTATCTGTTCCACTGCACGCACACACTCTCGGACGAGTGGGCCGCTGCGCTACGCCGAGCCGCAGTGCGGTTTCATATAGACTGTACCCTACATTCCCACCCATGTTCATGTTCTGCATCTTACTAGTCGTTGCGTCGCGTGTTCTTTTACTTCGATATGTCCTCCGTTTCTCGATGAAAATGAGAAGCCTAGAGGATGTACATGTAAAGTGTGCGCTGAGCAATAGAATCTAATACTAGTAGCCGATAGGTCTAGGTCTAATATGATCAGATCTATAATTGAATACAAGAGCAAGACCCACCTGACAAAATCATGGGGCGCAACATCATAATAAGATTAAGATCAGACACGAAAAAAAACTGAACGATGTCACACTTGTCTAAGGTATACATACCCATATATACCCGCGCATACAATAAGGTCGTGCAATATGTTCTAGAGAGTGTATCAAATTATCTCCGATAGCCATTACAAGATTGATCTGCACAATATGGAAGACGACCATTCCAACATACTCTGAGACGTGGTAGCATATCGTACTAACGATGGTGGCCCATAAGATGTTGGGGGTTGACCTCCTCAGCGCACGAGTATCAAACATCCGCTGCTTGGTCAATCCATTGAACGGACGTAGTGAAGGGGCGAGAGAAGTCTGCAGGAGACTGCAGGCGATCACTGCAAATGAGCGCATAAGCTGATGACCCAAGGCATGGCCGCGATTGACAGCAGGGAAGCGCTCATTTAGAAATAACAAACAGAAGGGAGAAAGTCATTCCGTGACCAAGATACTGTGGTTGAGTAGCTCTGAAACCGTGGGAAGGGGGGGTTCTATAACTCAAATGCGGTAGCTGAGACTGCTGAGCACGTACGAAGATCCCATTTATGACCCGAGCTAGACACTTTCAGTTGGACAGGATAACTGCAGCACACAGAGAAGCGCACTAGGACCAGAACCGCCATCCTATCCAAATAGAACGCTGATTACTTTGGAAACACTCTGTTGTCCGTGTGGGTGCCTTCCTCAGTCGGTCCAGTCATCTGCTAAAGTCAATATCTGGAGCGCCCGCCCGATCCTGATCACACCACAAGGCGTGATAATGGATGATGATGGCAGCCCCAGGCGAAGGAGATGGCACTCACTTTTCATTCGTGCATCGTCAGTCTAAGCGAGGATTAATATCGAATGAAACCAAAGCGAACATTGTCATCGAATGTTGGGAAAGAAGGCACACCAGAGCTTACCAGCTCGACATAGTAAGCACTCTTCCGCAAGCCCTTATATATTTATATACGTCACGATGACCGGGAAACCATGAGCCATGAGAGGCACAGAAAGCGAGCTGAGTGCAGAACTTCATGAGAACCGTTTGGTGCTTGTCCAAGCTTCCTAGTCATTAGGAACACGATATAACAGTCCAAACCACTCACACTATTATAGTCGCAAGCTAATTTATAGAATAACAACGCGACACCCTGTGTGATGACCAGGGATGAGGAAAGTAGGCAACCAGCGGACCGACCGTGAACCGTGATGGTCGCAACACGTGACTTTTCCTTTTCTCACACTTGGTGGTCGCCTGAGGCCTCATGCTCCACTTGATTTCGGACTTTCCACACTTCAAGTTCTTTGTTCCGCACACTGGTATTATTATTCATACAACTAGCTCTAGACAAAATTCTAACCCGCAGCATGATATCTTTGCCACGGACCAAGGCAAGGGGACTATAAGAACATAACAAGAGATCGATGTCCCTCACCACACAGCATCAGGATCGCACCACGGCCCTCCAGGGCTGGCCAGGAGAACTTCAAAGTTTAGCTCACTTTCCTGCGCATCCATAGGAGCATCACCATCCGCCTTCAAGTTACTGGCCATTGGCACAGCCTCCTCGCCTTTGTTACTCCTGCTCTGGTCCGGCTTTCTTCCTTCTCTAGCGCTAGAGGACCTGCCAGCTGCAGACTGCGCGGTAGCGATCGGGTCTCCCCAGTCCGTGTTGGCAAACGTGGGAAATCCACCTTCCGGCGGGACAACCGGAACGGACGAAGCGGTGGCTCGGACGCTCACGCTTGCGGCAGCACTGCACGTATCCGGGAACAGCTCATCTGCCGTCTGCGTCTGCTCCTTTTGGCCAGGACTAGGACTCGTTGGCGCATGAGCAGAAAGGTCGGGGCTCTCGGCTCGGGGAGAGTTCGGACCTAGGTGGGGAGTTCGGTCAAGGTCAGATGTTCGTTCGCTCAAACTGGGGCTGATATCAAACCTTGATCGCGCGAGGTATCAGTCTCTGTCCCGCTCACGTCACTATCACTATCGCTGCCGCTTTCTCCACCGCGGCTCGCTTGCCTTCTCTCACCATTTGGGAGAGGTCGCAGCTGGTCAAGTGGGACATCGGGGGCCCCAGCTACGGCTGCGGCCCTCCGTGCCATTATCTCCCTCCTCTCCAGCCCTTCCCTTTTCGCCTTTACTCTCTCCTCGCGCTCCATCTCCCAACGCTCCTCGGCCTCAACTTGCCCACGCGCCTCGCAAATCTTGGGTGAGCACATCGCTCCGTGTTCAGGACAGATCCATTCATCCTCGCCCATTTTCTTTACCCTTGTCGGGGGATCCGATCGCGGCGCAGTGTATCCACTCCACGGACCGTCCTCGACGGCCGCTTCGCTGTCGGAAGGAGACTGGTCTCGTACAGGGACAGCTCTGGGTGTATAGGCACCTTCGTTGACGTCGCCCCTAATAGAAGCTGCGTTTGGAGCGCTATCGAAGAGGTCCTTCAAGGCCTCTGCAGTAGAGCCCCTCGGCGCATCCTCTGTGAAATTAGAGCGTACGGCGGGTGGAAGGGTAGACGCCCACGCTGAATGCGTGCTACTACCTAGATGACTACGGATGTGAGGCGGAGGAGATTGAACGCCTCTGCCAGACCCGGCGCTCGTCGTTGTAATAGTTGAAATGCTGTCGCTCTGCACAGCACTTTGGTTCCGCCCCCTGGACGATGGCATAATATTTGAGGAACTATCGCTGCCTCTAGCTGAAAGCCATTCCGCCGATCCGACTGCAGAATGACGTTAGACCTGAGAGTAAGGAAAGAGACAGGGCGGGGGGCACCTGGTGGTTCCCGTGTGGGCGGAGGGACGGGCTGGGGGAAGTAATCCTGTGGAAGAGGGCGGCATATTGGCAGCCCCGTAACCGGCTCTGGGGGCACGTCACAGTATGCACTTTTTGGGTACGGGTGTCTGATCGTACTGGATGGTGTGCACGTGTGAACTTTCCGAACGCGTTCAGATGAGCCACTGCTTACTCATTGTCAGGACGCCAACCTTGGAACCAATAATCTTCGACATCCACGCGGTTCCATCCTATCGAGGAATGGCAACGACGATCAGCAGGACCCAGTCCATCAAGAGCAAGAGCGACCTACCAGCGTCGCCCAACGCTTTGCCAGTGCTATAAGTACAGAAGAACACTTTGGAGGACTTGCCCGCCTCTTCTGTCGTCGGTGCCAGGAGAAACTCGGACCAGGAGTGCAATCCAAGCAGGGCATCCCACTTCTCGAATTCGCGGTCCACTTCAACAATAACCATTCCTGCAGACTAACAACGTATCAGCCTAAAATCGGGAAAATCTGACGAGGCACGCTCGATGCCCAACTTACCGTAGGCTTGTGGAATATTGCCCGAATGACGTCCTTGCCCGTGCAACATGCTAGCCAGAGCGCGAGCGTGCGCCGGTCCGTAGGCAAGTGCAAGTTCGGGTTGAGTGGATACGGATGCACGACGGCCAAGTATCTTGAATCGTCCTCTATCTGCACAGTAGCAACTTTCACCATCTTCTAACCACGAGTCTAGGCCTGGGGGATAAGGGAGACAGATATGTGGACCTACAGCCACAAAGAACAGGGTTGGAGAAAGTGAAGGGGGAGGGAGTGGATGTGAGTAGCGCCCTGCGGTCAAGGGGTTTCTGAAGTTAATATAGGGTCAAAGAAGCTCGAGTCAAAGTGACCTCGAGTACGACACAGTGATGCCAACGAGTTGAGAATACGGATGATGGAACTGCGGCTGCGGCTGCGGGAGTTTTCCATCGTGAACGTGTGTTCACGATAAGGCGAGAGCGCTTTCCGAGTCACATTCAACCACATCGTAATAGCCTTGGTAGAAAAAAAAAGGAAAAGCCGGGGCCTTTATGAACCTACGAACCCCCAAAGGAGGCATCCGATGTGATGTTAAAACGAACGAGGCTCCGGTACTAGCATGATGATGATGGGATGTGACGTCGGGTTCTTCGTCCAGCTGAGTTGCGCAGCGTCGATACGCCTCAGAGCCACACTGAACTCCGGCGAGTGAAATGAAATCAGAAAAAACCGAGCAGGTGGACCAGTCATGGACTATACTTACCCTCTCAGGCTCATGATCAGCCATCAGCCATAGCTATAGCGCAGTCTGGGAATTGCCAGTGCTCTCGCTTCCTACTGCGCTGCGCTGCCGCAGTACGCAGAGCTCTTCTCCGCAGAAATCACAGGTAAGTCTTGTCTGGATCATGCCGTGACGGATGCGGAGACCTTCGCGGGATGCCATACTAGTAAGAGTGTGCGAACCGGGAAAAGAACGCGTGCGGCGACTGAACGCAGTTCTCTTCTCGGTCAGGGTTGTGCGATCTCTGGATGATCGCCATGGATAGTCGATAGCCTAGTAGAGTGATAGTGGTAACACGGTGCTCTGGAGCGCTGTGCCGCGCCACATGCACGATAGTAAAACTGTGAAGTTTGAAGGGCGCAAGGAGAGCACGCAGGAATGGATGGTAACACGACGCTGGATTGTCCTGGGCTTTGCAAAGCCCTTTTTATACCTACTTACATTGTACCTAGCTTGTATACCGTGTAGTGAGGCAAGTATTATGTGTGTGAGTCCGAGGGTTCGAAGCGAGGGGAATGAGACGAAATGGGGTGGAACGCGGGGAGCGATGTCGAGACAAAAAGGGATAGAGTGTAAAAGAAATGTCGGGCAACGCCGCGTGGGCGAGCGGGCACCGGCCCGCCGCCCATACTTGGCTAGCCCGCGCGACAATTCGCGTTAATCTAATCAGAAAGAATTTATCTTATCACATACGTGCAGACAAGCGAAAGTGGCAGCCCGCCCAACAATAGAGGCGGGCGCGTGTACGGGAACTGAAAGGCGAAGCTGGCAACTAATGTAGTTCAGCGACAGCGGGCATCAAGAGTCCAATAATGGAACAATAAACTGAGAAAAGGAAAGATGTGCGGCGCACACTTGTGAGGGCATAGGATCTGAGGGAGATCGAGTGTGTCGTGCATGCTGTATGCACAGCGAATTTCACCACTCCCCCTCACGCACGGCAGAGTCCAAGCCCGAGGGCATGGAATGATACCTTCCACTTAGGCAGTGGCTTGGTAAGGGCATCCGCGGTCATATCGTCGGTGGGGCAATAGATAATGGAAATGATACCGTCTGCTGCAACTTGACGGATGAAATGGTAGCGGATGTCGATGTGTTTTGTGTGGGCGTGGTAGTTGTCATCGGTGGCGAGCTTGATAGCAGCTTGGTTATCGCAGTAGAGAGTGGTGGGTGCAGAGGTGAGTGGAGGAAAGAGCTCGCCTATGAGACGTCAGAGCCAGATGGCTTCCTTTGTGGCGTGCGTCGCTGTGACGTACTCAGCTTCGGCAGTGGATAGGGTGACTAGCTCTTGCTTGCGGGACGACCAGAAGACGGCACTGCCATCGATGAGGAATGCGTGGCCAGAGATGGCACGCTGATGTTCCTGTGATGCCCCATCAGCGTCAGTGTAGCCAGTGAGCTCATGGTGCTCACCGCCATAAGTTAGTCTGAGTGTCTTGGTCCCGCTCAGATAGTGGAACACGCACTTGACTGCCTCCCAGTGGGCACAGCCAGGATTGTCGAGGAATTGGGAGAGGGTGGAGATGGCAAAGGAAATGTCGGGGCGTGTAGCAACTGAGGCATACATGAGGCTGCCGATGGCTTCCCAGTAGGGGAGCTTGCACATTTGCTTGGCCTCAGTGGGAGTGGTTGGGCTGTCATCTTTCAAGTATGTTGTGCCTGGCACCATGGGTGTGCTGCAGGGTTTGGCATCAGCAAGGTTGAAGCGGGCGAGGATGGAGTCAATGTAGGACTCCTGGGAGAGGGTGATGGTGCGTGTGAGGCGGTCGCGCTTGATCTTAATGCCCAGCAGCCAGTGAATAGGGCCGAGATCTGTGAGGGGGTAGCATGCATGGAACTTGCACTTGTATTCTGCAATGAGGCGGCGTGAGCTCCTGGTGAACACACAGTCGTCAATGTGGATGATGATGATGAGGAGGTGCCCCTCAATGAGAGCAAAGAATACTCCCGGGTCCACCTGGCTAACACGGAAGCCAAGGTCAGCGAGCGCAAGCATGAGTATGTCGTACCAGACTTTGCCTGCTTGCTTCAGCCCATAGATGGATTTGAGGAGCTGCTTGACGCGTTCGAGGCCCGTCTCATACCCGGGCAGTTCCTGCATATAGATTTCCTCCTCCAGTTTGCCATTGAGGTATGCACCATTAAAGTTGAAGGTCTCGACGTCCCAGTTGTTGTGTGTGGCGAGAGCAAGAATGGCCTGGAGGCTGGAGAGCTTCGCTATGGGGGAGTAGGTGTCAAAGTAGTCTACGCCGTATACTTGCGTGAACCCGCGTGCTACCAGACGCACCTTGTACTTCTCAATGGAGCCGTCCGCTTTGCGTTTGATGCGGAGGACCCACTTTGAGCCAACGATATTCTTCCCCTCCAGGTGCGCTACAGTTGCCCAAGTTCCTGCCCACTCGAGACTCTCTATCTCCTTATCCATCGCCTCTTTCCAGCATGCCCAGTCTAGATGCATGCGAGCTTCTTCTGGCGACTTGGGATCGCCTTCTGCATCCTGGATTGCGGCCGCGACGGAATCGTCGTGTTGCGCTTGGAATGCGAACTCAGGGGTGCTGGTGTCTGTGTGGTGTTCAGTGGTGGACCCAGCTGTCTCCCCCTGCCAGTTGCTGAATCCGCCTGGAGGCATAGTACCATCGGCGCTCCCTTTGCCACTTGCTATTCTTCGCACGTGGTCGGATGGCTTCGGAACGCGTGTGGACTTGCGTGTTGGTTCAGTGGCTTGGGTTTGTTTAGGTTTGCGGGATGGTGCGGGCAGCTGCGGGGGTGTTTGTGATGTTTGCAAGGGTTCCAAAGTTTTGGTCATTTCTTTGACCTCGAGTTCTTCGGTGTCGCTGTCTGGCGGCTGCTGTGCAGCACCTGTGGGCACGCTCGTGGTGAGTGTCGGCGTTGTCTGGGAAGGTGTGGTGAGCAGCGGCACAGGCAGCTGTGGATGCATTAGCAGCGGTGGAGTGACTTCCTCTGTTGCAAACTTGATGTTGTGCTCAACAGTGATGGTGCCCTTCTCAGGCCAATAGATGCGGTGGGCGTGAGTGCTGTCAGTGTCGTAGCCCACCCATCACGCAATGGTCGCGCGCGCATCCAGTTTGCTGCCGCGGTCGCTGTGTACCCACATGCGCTGCCCCCACTCAGGCAGTCCTGCGAGGTTAGGTTTTGTGCCGTAGAGCTTTTCATGTGGGGTGACATTACCGAGGGCGCACGTGGACGTGCGGTTTTTGAGCCAGACTGCGAAATGGAGTGCCTCCCCCCAGAGAGTCTTGGGGAGACTGGAGTGGTGGAGGATGGCGCGCACGCGCTCTACGAGTCGGTGGTTGAGCGATTCCACAACTCCGTTGTGCTGGGGGGTGTCATGAGTGGTGAGCCGTTGCTCCATACCCTGCTCCTGCAGGAAAGTGGTGAACTCTGTGCCAGTGTACTCCCCTCCACAGTCTGAGCGCAGGCGTTTGATGCACATGCCGTGCTGTGTTTGTGCCCATGCCGCGAAAGCCTTGTAGGCTGTGAGGGCTTCGTCCTTGGTGCGCATGACCTGGACGCGCGTGAAGTGGGTGTGGTTGTCTGTGAAGGTGATGTAGTATTTCCTCCCCCCTAAGCTGGAGACAGGGGAGGGTCCCCAGAGGTCAGTGTGTACCTCGGCGCCGAAAGCGTCAGCCAGTGGGGCAACGTGCTCCTTGTGGATGGGCTTCTGCGTGGTCTTTGCGTACTCGCAGGAGTCGCAGACAAGGGGTGCGCCATCGTCGATGAGCTGGATGCCCTCTACCACTTGGGATTTGATGAGGGTACGGACGGTATTGGGGGCAATGTGGCCGAGGCGGCGGTGCATGATGGGGAGGCTGACTTGTTCTTGCGAGGCGATTGCTGCATGCGCGTGCTCTACTTTGTATAGGCCGTTTGCGCCCACAGGGATTGTCCCAATGACTTTGCCATGCTGGTTTTTGATTTTGCATGAGTCGCCTTCGAAGATTACTGAGTTGCCGGCTTTGACAATCTTGTTGATGGAGATGATTGTCATCCCCATGTCAGGTGCGTGCAGCGCGTTTCTGAGGAGAACAGGGGTGAGCGAATTTTCGTTCGGAACCTGCACCTTCAGGTCCCCTTCCCCCACCGCATAGAAGGTGCGGCTGTCTGCGGTCATTATTGCGTGTGGCAGGATTGAGCGGTAGGTGGTGAAGAGTTCTCAGTGTGGGGACATGTGCCACGACGCTCTGGAGTCATATAGCTGGGTCCCACGTGCTGCGCATTTGCTGTTCGCGGATGCTGTGGTGGTGTGGGTGTTGTCCTCGCTGTTTGCAATCTCTTGGATGGCAGCCCAGGACGCTTTGCTCAGCTCCATCTCTGCGGTAGTCCAGCTCTCGTTGTCCTCATTGTCTGCCTCTGTAGTTGCCCAGCACTCCTCGCACTCCTCTTCGTTTGGCCCAATTTCTAGGTCCGATTCATCAGCTTCTGCACCGAGCCAAGATACCTCGCTTGAGGCGTCACTCTCTGTGGCCCACTCATCCTTGCCGAGTTCCTGTACTTCTGCGGCGCACCACGCATCGATGCTAGCTTCATTGGCTGTCGCTGCTGCTGCCGTGCTTGCCTTGCCACCATTCCTCTTGGGCCCTTGGCCCTCCTTACCACCACCCTTGGCCCAGCAGTCGGCTTTGACATGGCCCCGCTTGTGGCAGTTGTAGCATTTGATGTCGCATTTCTTCTTTTTGTTGCCGTTGCTGTCGGCAGCGAAGGCTTCGTCTTTTGAGTCCTTCTTCTTGGTTTGTAGCGAGCGCCGCTCGTACTCGTCGATGATGAATTGCTGGAAGATGTCAGAGGTGAGGTCTTTGGAGCCGAGGCGCGTGCTCATGCTGAGTGATGAGCACGCGTGGTCATAAGAAGGCGGGAGGGAGGCGAGGAGCATATCGGTGTAATCTTCATCGGAGATGGTCTTTCCGATGGCAGTGAGCTGCTCCCGAAGGTCAGCGAGCTGCTCGAAGTGGGTGCATACGCTGTTGTTCTTGTCACCGGCGAGAGCAGTGACACTTAGACGTTGTCAGTATCCCTAAGCCTAGTGGGAGTGGTAGATGACTCAGCAGATGCGTCCACTGTTAATAGTGGAAAATAGCTTTCGTCGCTCCTTAACGATTCGTTGATAGTGCTAGAACTAGAGTCGACGTTCGGAGTACCGGCAACTTGCGGTACACAGAGAAGGAAGCACAAGAAACCCAGGAAGGCGAAACAAGCCACGGCTTTCCTAGAGACAATAGCACCGAAGTCACTACTCTTGTTGAGACAAGGAGACTCGACTTAGAGTCTCGTCTCCGTACGCGCATGCATACATATACTACTGTACATGTGACTACTACTACTACTTGACTGTTTTCCAGTCATTCGGCTAACTAGATTGCTGACTGAGGGGCATGACAAAGCCCTGACATACACTGACTAAAGTCCGACCTGTATTATCAACCCCAGGCCTAGACAGGCCTACCACACCTGGGGGTCAAATGCACCCTTTACATGCCATCAGTGGTTCTCTTGCCCCTGTGCAAGCCGCTCTGTAACCGGCCTGGGGTGATGGTTCAACACCATCGCGCCCCTGTAAGTTGCAGAACCGGCCAAGTATAGAGTTCGTGCCCCGTTTCATGTCTGCGCCCCGTTTCATGTAGATCAGCTTGTGATTCTTGAGTGGCATTTATGCCATTGGCTGTTATTGTTCTGGTTTTTAAAATAGGTAGCACTGCCCCCTTCAGGCCTTAGGCCTGCCCTCAAGTACCATGTACTATATATAGGGGACTCATTACGCCTGGTAGAGGCAAGTTGAGTCTCTTGTCTCAATACTAGCAGTGTTCTACTTCATTGCGGGTGGCTACTGAGTCGGAGCTCAGCAAGCGGGAACCCAGCTTATCGACATCGACTTGCGGGTCGACTTCATCTCTATACGTCTTCTAGGACACGTCGAGTCCTAGCTTGTCATCCTAGCGTGTCTACTGTTACTGTCAAACCCTTGGCGGTGACATTAGACTCAACTTGTTTTCAATACGGCTAGCAGTTCAGAAGGGACACTGCAGACTACGACCATTGATTGGGTAGACGCCGTTGCAGGTAGAAGGAACCACAGAGTTCGGTACATTTCCAAGGAACACCCAGCGAATCCCACGGATCGGGATATACAGATTATTGTCACACCACGAGGCAAAGCGCTGACCAACCCAAAGCTGGTGTGCATTCACGACGATAGGTGGAAGGAAGTCCACTAGAACAAAGGGCGATACACTGTAGGAGCGGCCGTCCCACAACTACACGAGTACGACACAGAGGGATCAGAAGCTGACGAGCTTCTCGACGAAGAAATAGAAGAGCCAGAAATCGTCTCAGACACTGAATCGGACGAAGCAGTCAAAGAAATCGACGACGCCTTCAACAAGATCAAAATCACACCAATAGAGGAAAAGGCACCAGCATTTCCCGTCAGAACCCTCACTCCATTACAGGGACTACCCACCGACGCTATCCCAGCAGGAGCTAGAATCCCCAGCATCTCACAGACCATGTCCACTCAAACTACTACAGCCACAGCCGTAGCCGCCCAACTGTCCACAACCACCCAAAGCGCGCCGCAACACATCCAGAACGTCCTTAGACAGGTCCTTAAAAGGGCAGGACCTCCTGGAGGACCAGGAGGACCAGGAGGACCAGGAGGACCAGGAGGACCTGGAGGACCTGGAGGACCACCAGGACCAGACCCGAATGCGCCGCAAGTACCAGTGGCAGCAGCCGCAGACGTAAAAACCATGGGAGCACTCCCACAAGTCTTCACGGGAGAAAGATCCAAAGCAGACGACTTCATCAAAGAAGTCAAAGGATATCTGCGCCTAAATGCAGACGTAGCGGGATATAACTCCCCGTTCAAGAAAATCGCCTTTACCCTCACCCTCATAAAAGGCGAGAATACAGCCCAATGGGTCAGGGACATGGGCAAATGGATCGACAGATTGAATATGCCCCAAGACAATATCCCGGCACTATGGGACCAATTCCTCTTGGAATTTAGTCAACAATTCCAAGACACCCAAGCAGCCCAACGGGCTAGGAACGAAATCAGGGACTGTTGGATGAAGGGGTCTGACTACGACGAGTATATTACCAGGTTCGAAAGCCTGGCAAGGAAAGCCGGATACACGTTGGGAAATGAAGAGACATACAACATCTTCCTCCAAGGAATCCCGGCTTCGCTCCTACACGACACGCTTAAGCCACCAATCCCTCTCAACTACCATGACCTCAAAGAAAAGGTCAAAACCATCACACAAGGGAAGACCATTATAGATGGCATCTTAAAGAAGACCTTAGGAGCGCAATCGCCATTCCAGCGATTTAACAATCCACCTAGGCCACCGCCGTTCCAGCAAAGGAACTGGCAACCAAGGTACAACCAGGGGAATCGCCCCAATATAACTCAACGAATGCCCCACCATCCATGAACAACACCCCGGTTCCAATGGACCTATCAAGAGGGCGCACCCCCAACAACTGGAGGGGACGAGGGAACTGGAGGCAAAGGATGGGACCTCCTGCAAGAGGGAATGTGTCGGCCCCCGGATACGAAGCAGCGCGATGCTTCAACTGCGGGAGAGAAGGGCACTTCGCCCGCAACTGCCCAGAAAGGAGGAGCAACCAAGGAATCCGTACAGACAAGGCCCCAGACAGGCCAACCTCATCGACCTCCAGGAAGAAGAGGATCAGGATACCAGATGGCAGAACCATCAGAAGGAACCTCCGTGGCCACTATGAGAGCGCAACTCGAGGGAATGTCCCTCGAGGACCAGATCAAGCTAGCAAAGGAAATGGGGGTAGCACAGGATTTTCCCTCTGCCTAATCAGATTGGCCCTGCTTAGGCGAATCCATAGCGAGAATGTGTACATATCAGCAAGAAAATCTATGACAGTTCGATTCTATGCACGATCAATTGCGAAAAGAGCCGAAGGAGTGGCCCTTCTAGACTCAGGGGCCACAGAAAATTTCATGAGTCTCAACTATGCCAGGTGGCTTCAACTCCCCATCAAACGATTGGCAAACCCAAGGCCACTATTCAACGTTGATGGGACAGAAAACAAAAGTGGAGCGCTCAGATACTATACCGACCTCCAATTCAAGACAGGAACCCAGACCACGAACAGAGATTCTTCCTCTCTGACCTGGGAGACCACAAAGCGATCTTCGGGTACCCTGGTTCGCCTCTGTCCAGCCAAAAATCGACTGGAAACGAGGATGGATCGACTTTACTCATCTCCCCATCGTCCTCTCAGCCCACAACGCCGCAAAAGCGGTGTACGTACCACGAACCAAAAACGTACCACGACCAATCCGAAAGAGACCGAAACGTACCTCCTGGGAAGGGTAACGATAGGAAGTGCCACGAACGACCCAGAACCAAACAACGCCATACCAGCAGAATACAGGCGCCACAGAAAAGTCTTCAGTGAAGAAGAGTCGCAACGAATGCCCAGCTCAACCATATGGGACCACGCCATTGAACTACTGCCAGGAGCACCCGACACCATGCCAGGACGTCTGCTACCCCTCACACAAGAAGAAAAGGCCGAAATGCACAAGTTTGTGCAAGAGCACCTAAAAGGGGAACCATCCGCTCTCCAAATCACCATACGCGGCTAACTTCTTCTTTGTGAAGAAGAAAGACGGGAAACTAAGGCCAGTACAGGACTACCGACCCGTCAACAAATGGAAAAAAAGAACAGGAACTCTCGCCCCTCATCCCACAGGTCGTAGATCGACTCAGCGGATGTACAAAGTTCACGGTAGTAGATGTACGCTGGGGCTACAATAACATCAGGATCAAGGAAGGGGATGAATGGAAAGCCGCCTTCCTTACCCATGAAGGGCTATTTGAACCCACGTTATGTTCTTCGGCCTGACCAACTCCCCGGCAACTTTCCAAATGATGATGAACACTATCTTCCGACAAGAAGTGGGAGAAGGCTGGCTCTCGGTATACATGGACGACATCGCGATTCACACGGCCAGACGACCGCATGAAACAGAGGAACAACACACTGCCAGACACCGAGAATACGTCCATCGTATGTTGGACAAACTAGAGAGGAACGACCTCTATCTGAAGCCAGAGAAATGTCAATTCGAAAAGGACGAGATCGAGTACCTAGGGGTCATCGTAGGGAAAGGTCACCTCAGGATGAGCCCCAAGAAACTACAAGGAATCGCAGACTGGTCCCCGCCAAAGAACCCAACCGACGTCAGAAGTTTCCTGGGGTTCACGGGCTATTACCGCTACTTCGTACCAAACTACTCAAAGATCGCACGACCCCTGCTCGAGCTAACAAAGAAAGCCACGCCCTGGCAATGGGGAGAGGCACAAATGCGAGCATTCGAGGAGCTAAAAACCAGGATGTGCAGTAGCCCAGTACTGATCCAACCAGATGTCGAAAAGCAATTCACACTGCATGTCGACGCATCAGCATACGGCATGGGCGCCGTACTCTCGCAGGAGGGACAGCATAACCCTACATCACCAACACCAACTCGACAACACAAACCAATGTTACACCCAGTAGCATACTACTCAGCAACGTTCACGCCTACCGAACGAAACTACGACATTTATGAACGAGAACTGCTAGCTGTCATGAAAGCCTTGGCCCATTGGAGGCACTACTTAGGATGGACAAAGACGCCATTCATCATCCGAACCGATCACGCAAACCTCCAATACTGGAAATCGCCAAGGAATCTGAACCGACGAACAGCACGATGGCACGCCGACCTCCAAGAATATGACTACATATTGGAGTACATCCCGGGCAAAACAAACACCGCAGCAGACGCCTTGTCGAGACCATCAAATGCAGATCACGGCGAGACGACAACAAGGACGTTACAATCATTCCACCCCACAGAATCCGTGCAATGCAAACAATTCACGAAAAACCATCATACCAAACCTTAGAGAGCTCAGACGAGCCATCGTGAGAAATGCCCACGACGTACCCACAGCCGGCCATCCAGGAAGAGACGAAACCTTGCGAAAGGTACAAGAACGATACTGGTGGCCAAAAATGAAAGAGTGGGTTGCGGACTACGTCAGAGGATGCGCGACATGCCAACAGGCCAAAATACTGACCCATCGACCCCAGTCCCCTCTACCGAATTCCTTCCACGCCAGGCACGTTACCCTTCGAGACCATAGCTATGGATCTGATCACGGGTTGCCACCAAAGCGAGGTCTGGACGCAATCCTAACCATCGTAGACCATGGATGCTCGCGCGCGGCCTGTTCCTCCCCTGCTCCACTAACATCACAGGACCAGGAATCGCCCAACTCTACCTGGATCACCTATATCCATGGTTCGGACTGCCAAAGAAGATCATCAGTGACAGGGACCCACGGTTCACGTCTAGTTTCGGAAAGGCACTTACGAAGAGGCTTGGAATACAGCAGAACCTGTCCACCGCAGCCCATCCTCAAACCGACGGACTGTCTGAACGCAAAAATCAGTGGATAGAACAATACTTGCGATTGGTGACGGGAGGACAACCAGACGACTGGACAGAGTGGGTCGCAGTCGCGACAGCTGTGCATAACAACCGGAGAAATAGCACCACCGGGCTATCGCCCAATCAAATCCTCAGTGGCTACGAACCGACGCTTGGACCGGAGATCTGGGAATCCGGACTAATAATGAAACGGTGGAACAGCGGATGCAACGAATGGAGAAAGCACGGGAACAGGCAATCGAGCCATCAATAAAAGGCGGCCGAAACACCCCCAGGACAATACAAAGCAGGAGACCACGTGTGGCTAGAAGGGACCCACCTGAAACTCCGGCATCAAGGGTCCAAATTAAATCCAAAAAGATACGGCCCTTTCAAAGTCCTCAAAGAGGTATCCCCGGTCGCATTCCTACTCCAGCTCCCCACCTCGTGGATCATCCACCCCGTGTTCCATGCCTCCCTTCTTACCCCATATAGGGAGACAGACACCCACGGACCTAATTACGCCAGGCCTCCCCCTGATCTGATTGATGGTGAAGAACAATACGAGGTGGAGCAAATCCGAAACCATCGCCATCAAGGGCGATCAAAGAAGCTCCAGTATCTCATAAAGTGGCGGGGCTACCCGAAAGTGACAACACCTGGGAACCAGCTGACCAGGTGCACGCCCCGGATCTCCTTCGGGAGTATCACAAGCGCCGGCCCTTGAACAGTATAAAAGGGAAGCAGAAACCCCCGCAAAAGCATCGACTCAAGCCTCCCATATCTACTCCAACATTTCCTCCTCCACTCCCATATGTCTTCTCCAGCCCAGTCCCAGTCCAGCCCCGACTATGCGTGTCCCGACCGAGGAGGCTGTCCAGTCTCCCTCCGCAGCGACCAGCCCAGTCACACCGCTGCCACCCCCGCCTCAAACCCATCGACTTCCCGGGGCATTCCCCGATCTTGAAACCAACGCCTTCTGGGAAGGCCCACTCTCCCCGGCACCGTGCGATCCGTCTGGACGGATACGAGAACCTCGCGCCGACCCAGCTTCGCCAGCTGGCTGCAGGCCTTGCGGCCACCCTCCAGCAAAGGGAGGCCCTTTTCCAAGACGAGGCGCGATGCCTCAAACGACAATTTGAAGAAGTTAATCGGGACAATCGCGAGCTCAAGGCTCGCATCCAACAAATCGACGGAGAGCCCCTCCTATGCCCGATGGATACGTCGAGAACGAGGGGAGGCTCCCTGACTTCACCATCACCACCCCCGACGGCGAGAAGCCCGCCGTATTCATCAAGCAACTGGACGACGACGAGTGGCTGGGCTGGCGGCTAATGCCACGGGCGACCACGACGCCCAGGTCATCGACCTCTACGCGCGCCCTGACTTCGACGACTTCCCCCTCTCCCCGCTCCTGCCTTGGTTCCGCGCCCGCCTATGGGGAACCGAAATCGATTATCACCCACTCCGAGAGGCGGTCATCGCCTTGGACGACTGGAACCTCCTCGCCGAGGTTTCGCGCTATCGCGTGCTGGACCGCGAGACTGACGTTTTGCACGCGGAGCTACGCCTGGCTCAGGCAAACCTGGTGGTGTCCGAGGCTGCAAAACAAGCGTGCGAGGACCGACTCGTGGCAGCAAGGGCGGCGAGAAAAATTCCCATGGTGGGGGTCGAGCGGCCACAATTGGCCCGACGATCGGCATGGAGGAAAACAGGATGAGGACATCCTGTCTAGCGAAAGGGTGGTGTAACCGGCCTGGGGTGATGGTTCAACACCATCGCGCCCCTGTAAGTTGCGGAACTGGCCAAGTATAGAGTTCGTGCCCCATTTCATGTCTGCACCCCGTTTCAAATAGATCAGCTTGTGATTCTTGAGTGGCTTACGCCATTGGTTGTTATTGTTCTGGTTTTAAAATAGGTAGCACTGCCCCCTTCAGGCCTTAGGCCTGCCCTCAAGTACCATGTACTATATATAGAGGACTCATTACACCTGGTAGAGGCAAGTTGAGTCTCTTGTCTCAATACTAGCAGTGTTCTACTTCATTGCGGGTGGCTACTGAGTCGGAGCTCAGCAAGCGGGAACCCAGCTTATCGATATCGACTTGCAGGTCGACTTCATCTCTATACGTCTTCTAGGACACGTCGAGTCCTAGCTTGTCATCCTAGCGTGTCTACTGTTGCTGTCAAACCCTTGGCGGTGACACGCTCTGTGACATTACCCTCGGTTTAGAAACGAGCCGCACCGTGCATGACTGTTTGGAATGGAGGAGAACTTACGGCCTTTGTCTCCCCTGAGTAAGGGCTCGTCATGGAGCTTGCGAAAGAGAGCATAGCTCTTGTATTTGTGGGATGCGAGGAGGCGGCGGCGGCATTGTTCTTCTTGATAGTGGAGGGAGTCGATGTGACTCTGCAGCTCTCGCACCTTGATGTGGAGCCCTGCGAGGTCAGTGACGGTCTCGTGATAGCACTGGAACTCAGCAGCTGTCCCCCAGTCCCCTCCGGGTTCGACGGCTTGTCACAACATGGCGTCGTAAGTGTTGGGGTCGGTAAGGGCATCGAAGAACCACTGGGGTATTCCCCTTCTTTGACGATGGTGGCTCGGTTAGGAGCGAAGAGTTCCTGGCAGTAGAATGGCCTCCCCCTTTCCTGAGGTGCCAAGGCAATACTGTCCCTCGCGTTTGACATATGCCGCGAGGGTGTGGATGGTGTGATGGCCGTCAGTGATGGGAATGAAGAAATCGGGCACTGCCCTTCGTTCTCCTCATACCCTTGGGTATCCCCAAATCTTCCTCGTCGGCTGCGAGTTGATCGTCCCTCCAGTGTTTGTAGTGGCTTCCAGGCGAGCTGCGTTCGCCTCATGCTCTGCCAGAGCATTGGCTCGTCCTTTGAGTATGGCGAGCTGCTCTTTGTTGTTTCTCATACTTCCTCATTTTTGCGCACAATGCTTGCCAAGCCCTGTGCAATGAGGACAAGTTGTTCTCTGGTGGGGCTGTTTCCTTCAAGAGCAGCGTGGACAGTTCGTGGGGAGAGTTGAAACTCACTGAACTCAGCCGACGAGGCCACCACCTCCATGGGGACGACAAGGGGTTCTGGCTCCTTGCCGGCAGCCGATTGAGTGCGCGGTGGGATTGGAAGGGGTTCTTCACATCCACTGGGGCTAGCGGTGATGTGATGGGACGGAGAGGGGCGAGACATGCTGATTCGAGTTGCGAATGGGCGGAAGAGTGAGAGACAGTTGATCTGACCCATGTCGCACTTCTGTGTCCTTTGTACCCCTTCTCTTCCTTTGAGGGATTGTCTGTGGTATTGCCTTACTAAGACTGGGGCGTGTACTTGGTCAGCGGGTTCCCAGGTGTCATCAGAGGCTGAGTAACCCTTCCATCGGAATGAGATACTGAAGCTGACGTTGCTTCCCATGGTACCTGTGATTGATAATTTGATCTACTTCATATTCTTCAGCGTTATCAATCATCTCTGGTGGTGGGTGTTGGTAATTGACCCCGTGCTCTCAGTTTCTTTGTAACGGGTGAGTAAGGAGCTATGGAATACGTCATGGATGGTCCAGGCCGCTGGTAGCTGCAGTTTGTAAGCTACTGGTGAAACTTCCTTCAGTATTTTGAAGGGTCCATGGCGTTTAGGCGCCAGTTTGACAGACGCATAGGGGAGTGACAGGTGTTTCGCTTCGAGCCAGACTTGTTCCCCCTCTCGATATTGCAGCAGGGAGTGCTTTTGGCGACTTCGTTGAGGGCGTGAACTGCCGCCTCTCTGTGTGCTTTGGCACGTTCATGTCTGTCTTCCATCGCTTCGTTACTGGTAATGGATATGGGTTCTTCAGCGGCACTGGGGCGGTATCCAAGGATGACTTCGTGAGGACTTAGCTTCGTTGTGGCATTGGGCCATCTATTGTGTATGAATGTTGCGATTGGTAGGAGTTCCTCCCAGTCATCCTGTCTGGCTGAGGTGTAGAGTCGTAGGTACTGTTCCACCCATTGGTTCTTTCGTTCGGTGAGTCCGTCGGTTTGTGGGTGGAAGCGGTGCTGATGTTTCGCTCTATCTTTAGCTTGGTAGTGAGGGCTTTGGAGAAGTTAGAGGTGAAGCGGGGGTCGCGGTCTGAGATCACTTTCACGGTACTCCGAACCATGGAAACAAATGTTGGAGGTATAGCTGGGCTACTCCTTCGCCTGTGATCATCGTTTTGCATGGGATGAATAGAGCGGCTCTAGAGCATCCTTGGTCGACAATGGTGAGAATTGCATCCATCTCTTTAGCCTTTGGTAGTTGAGTGATGAGATCTAGAGCGATGACATTAAAGGGACGCATCTGGGGATCTCCTGGTATGCGGTATATGGAGTCTTTCTCTTTGTCGTCCGGATTTTGTGTTGTTGGCACTGAGCACATCCCGTGACATACCTGTCCACCCACGTAGTCAATCCCGGCCACCAGTAGCGCTGGCTGACAAGGGTAGTGGTGTTATCTCCTGGATGTCCTGCTGTAGGTGAGTCGTGGAATTGGGACAGTATATCGTCTTAGCTGTAGTCCCGTTGGTACTGCCAATCTCCATCCTCGCACATAGCCTTCCGGAATCTTTCGCACATCTTGTAAGTCGCACCACAGCTCCATTTCTGCTTGTTGCTTTTGCTGAGCTTCTTTGACTCGTCGTTCGAGAGGGTCTTCTTGCATCAGTGCTGTGGCAATGAACATGGGCAGAGGAAGGAGGGTTAGGTCTGCATTATCTTCAGCCATGATCAACTCCCTGGCGGTCTAGATAGCATGTCGGAGCAGTGTGGATCTTCCCTGGCACGTGTTTGATGACTAGATTATAGTCTTGAAGTTCTGCGAACCATCTAGCCACGCGTCGGTTAACCTTCGAGGGGTTTTCCAGTATGTCAGGTTGGTGTGATTGGTGAGAATGGTAATGGGTATTTCCATGGCTGCTACATGAGGGTGGAAGCGTTTGAGGGCTTTCAGACTCCCAGGAATTCTCTTTCATAGATGTCATAGTTGCGCTCTGTTGGAGTGAAGGTGTTAGAGTAGTATGCGATGGGACATAGCATGGGTTTCTGGGTGCGTGGGTTGATTTCTCCCTCCTGTGAGAGTACAGCGCCACACCGTATGCGGAGGCGTCTGTGGCGAGGAAAAATGCTTTTGAATAGTCGGGTTGGTGGAGAATGGGCTTGCTGCACATCAGTGTTTTCAAGCGTTCGAGGGCGTCTTTGCATGCGATCCCATTTGAATGGGGTGTCTTTCACGTCAGTTGGATCAGGGGGCGTGCTATAAGAGAATAGTTGGGATGAAGTATCAATAAAACCCCATGAATCCTAGGAATGCACGGACATCTTTGAGTTTGTGGTTGAGGCCAGTCAGCAACGCCTCGTACTTTTGCAGGGTCCATTTGAACGGTGCCGTCTTCCAGGATAACCCTAGGAATTCCACCTTTCATTGCTCGAAGATGCATTTTTCCGGTTTGAGGTACAGGTCGTATTGCTTCAGTTTGTCCAAGACTTTGTGGGTGCACTCTTCATGGAATTTGGGGTCGTCTCTTGTGGCGATAAGGAGATCATCCATGTAGATGATGAGCCATCCTTGCGCCATTTCTTCTGCGAAGATCGCGTTCATCATGGTTTGGAAGGTCGCTGGGGAGTTCGTCAGCCCGAAGAACATTACTGTTGGTTCAAATAATCCCTGGTTAGTGATGAATGCAGCCTTCCATTCATCTCCTTCTTTGATGCGGACGTTGTTGTATCCCCATCGGATGTCGAACTTTGTGAAGAGTTTAGCTCCCTGGACTTCGCTATCAATTCTGGAATTAGTGGGAGAGGGTAGTGGTTGCAATAGTCCACTCATTTAGGCGACGATAATCTTGTACCGGGCGTAACTTTCCATCCTTCTTTTTGATGAAGAAGAAGGGTGCTGTGTAGGGGCTCTTTGAGGGGCATATATAGCCTTTCTTCTGTTGCTCTTTGACGAACTCTAAGAGTGCTTTCTGTTCCTCTTGCATGAGTTGGTACACTTTCCTGGTATCGAAGATGGCGCTTCTGGTTTTAATTCGATTGCGTGGTCCCAAATACGCGGTTCAGGGAATCGTTGGGCAGCCTCTTCGCTGAAAACGTGAGCATGTTTCTGGTACTTAGTTGGGATTTTGCCACTTCCTTTGTGAGATCCCGCTTCTTCAGCGAGTTTCGAAGCCAGCGTTTGTCCTTTTCCTTTTGCCGCAGGAACGACAAGCTTGGCCATGTGGATGGATCCTTGTATGCTTCGGATTCGTCTCAGAGGGGTTTTGTACCTCATGGGGTGGTCCTGCATCTTCTATTCGCGCTTGGGTTGCCAATTTGTTCGTAGAATGAGGGGTAGTTGTTCGCTTTCGAGCCACCCCCTGCCCAATCTATTCTTGGTTGCGTG
>WTXH01000121.1:0-106215 GCA_022376555.1 Russula compacta
TGATCCCATGCATCCATCATGAATGCAGATTCAAGAAGAGCAGAAGCTCAAAGTTATGACCTCGCTGACTCTAGCTGAGTGCTGCTCTGTGAAAATGGGCAGAGCGCTCTGGGCTGGCCAGATTACATGTAGTTTGTAGTCAGATTAGGCTATCTTCTTTCCCAATAGAGGAGCCCTCGGTTCCTCTGGTTCCCTGATAACGAGAGGCTCTTATTGATCGTGCACACATCTCCTAGCTGTATCTATCCAGAACCCCCACCTCACCCCAATCATGCCTCTGAGATTTGATGACGACAGTAACAAGGAGACTCCCCTTCTCCACGTCCAAACTGACAAGACACCACATAACCCAACACTGCTCCCCACAACTCAGATTGCAGTCCTTGCCTTCCCCTCGGTTGCCGAGGGCATCATGCAGCATTCCATCAGTCCTTATCTCAACCAGGTTCGATGGTCTCTCGACCATCTTGTGACGAACTTGTGTTGAACCGCATTCAGCTTGTTCAAGATCTCCCAACTGTGGGTGAGATGGGCAAAAGGTGGGGTACTACATGGGAATCATAGTGCGTCTCTCTCCCACTTCGCTTCAACCAGCCAGAATGGCAATCATCATAGGTCTCTCTCCACTTTGCCATGGAGCGGTGGCTGCACTGCAATGGAGCCATCTTTCCGACCACATCGGTTGCAAGCCAGTCATCTTATTATGCCTCACAGGCACCACCATTTCGGTCATATTGTTTGGCCTCTCCCGTTCTTTCTGGGCTCTCGTCCTCAGGTACCTCCTCCTCTTGCGCACACCCTCGAGGGTGCTGCCTCGCTGAGTCATTCATTTCATTTCAGCCGGTGCCTGCATGGCACACTGAAAGGAAACATCGGCGTCGTGAAAAGTGCAATGGTGGAACTCATAGATGAAACTAATGCCACGTGAGGTTTTTCATTGCTGCTAATGACCTGGGCACTTGGCATTGTGATCAGGTTGGGCATATCTTAGATTGCCTTACTATCTCCTGTGCTTGCTAATATCTCTCAATCTCTTAGCCCATTTGTCAGTGGCCTCCTATCACAGCCCTAAAACCGCTGGCCACACCTCTTCTCATACCCTTTCTGGGCCAAATACCCTTACTTTCTTCCATGTCTGGTAGTTGCTGCTTTCGCATGCCTGTTGTTCGTCATCATAGTGATGTTCTTCAAAGAAGTTCGTTGCCCATACTTTTTGAAGGGCGTTGCAAATTGACATGTTGCACAGACTATGATCTCTACCCCCTCCACTATGTCCCAGCCTCAGCCTTCAAGGGCTCCCACAGAGGTGGCACCCCAAGAGGGATCAAGTGGCGAACTGGACGCATCCACGAAAAATCCCAAGAAACCCCTGCCACTGCGCGCAGTGCTCATGAGACCCATCCAGATCTCGATCACCAATCATGCGATGCTTGCGCTCCTTGGCATGGCAGCTCTGGTGCTCATCCCGCTCATCTGGTCAACGTCGGTTGAGCTCGGCAGACTCAACTTGAATCCAGCCTCGATCGGCTTGTGGATGTTGACGTACGGCTGCATGGACGGTGTCCTGCAGATCACCATCGCCCCGCACATCATCGGGCGCTTTGGCCCGCAATGTGTCATCATCACAAGCATCGCCATCTTTGCCATCATCTTTGTCATGTTCCTGCTTGAGAACCTTGTCGTCAGGCGACTTGTGCCCTCCAGAGGCTTGACAAGTGCAGTGTTATGGCTCTTAATTCTCATGCAGCTTGCATCGCTGAGCATCTGTAACATGGGCACAGCAAGTCTTTTTTGCGTTCATCCTCCCTTCCTTCCTCGCTGAGCCCTCCTCCTCCCATCTCAATCTTCTCTTGCAGGCACCATGTTTATGTACATATCCTCCTCCATACCCAACAAACAATCACTGGGTGTGGCATATGGTCTTGCACAGACCATGGCCTTGGCTCAGCGTGCAGTCAGTCTGGCTGTGGCAGATTGGCTCTTTGCCTTTTCACTTTCGAATAACATTTTGGGTGGGAACTTTGCATATGTGGTGCTGCTTTGCCTGGTGTGTGTCGGGTTGTGTGTGGCGGTGCAACTCCCAAGACATACCTGGGTGCATTAGTGGGTGGGCAGTGCTGTGCAAAGTCAACCTGAGTCTGGGTCGATGTAGTCAAAAGGTTGACCCAGTCATGTGAGAGGTCATTGACGCAGTCAAAGTCAGCCAGCTAACCTGGCCAATGCTAGCTGTTTTACACAGTAGATAAGATATGACTGATGTAAATAATAAGGCCTCATACAGCAATGGATGTTCAAATATTGACTTCCACCTTGGCATGATGTTGAGGATCTTCTGGGTCACTAGGGACAGGAATGTTTAGGGTGACATGACATAAGCCTTTTCCCTCCACTTCCTTGTTGCCCATCTGCCTTGCACCCACTGTCCTCCTTGTCTCCAGAGCATTCCTCTTTAAGACCTTACTGTCTCCTCCCCTCCAGACATTGTCATGGCCTCAAACACTAGAGCAAGATGACCACAAACAAAAATCACCCTCTTGTCTTGCCTTCAAAACCCCTCCCATTCCCCTTTAAAATCTTGCTGTTTTCCCCCTCAACCGTCATCACACTCCTGACCACCAGTGCAGGATGAACACTGACAAACCCCATCACTGCCCACCTTAACACTCCCCTTTACACACTTCCTTTTCCATTCCTCTTGTTGAAGCTGTAACCAGCCTGGGGTGATGGTTCAACACCATCACGCCCCTGTAAGTTGCGGAACCGGCCAACTAGAGGATTCGTGCCCCGTTTCATGTTTGTGCCCTGTTTCATGTACATCAGCTTGTGATTTCTTGAGTGCCTTGTGCTATTGGCTGTTATTGTTCTGGTCGTAAAAATAGGTAGCACTGCCCCCTCAGGCCTTAGGCCTGCCCTCAAGTACTATGTACTATATATAGGAGACTCATTACACCTGGTAGAGGCAAGTTGAGTCTCTTGTCTCAATACTAGCAGTGTTCTACTTCCATTGCGGGTGGCTACTGAGTTGGAGCTCAGCAAGTGGTAACCTGGGCATCGACATCGACTTGCAGGTCGACTTCCTCTCTATAAGTCTTCTAGGACACTTGGAGTCCTAGCTTACCAGCTTAGCATGTCTATTGTTGCTGTCAAACCCTTGGCAGTGACATTAGACTCAACTTTCTTTCAATACGGCTAGCAGTTCAGAAGGGACACTGCAGACTACGACCCTCGATTGGGTAGACGCCATTGGAGGTAGAAGGAACTACAGGGTTTGATACGTGTCAAAGGAACATCCAGCCAATCCTACAGACCGGGACGTACAGATCATAGTCACAGCAAGAGGCAAAGCACCAACCAACCCGAAGCTGGTGTGCATTCACGACAACAAGTGGAGAGAAGTCCACTGGGACAAAGGACGATATACCTTAGGAGCAACAGTCCCACAGTTACACGAATACAACACAGAAGGATTGGAGGCTGACAAGCTTCTCGACGAAGAGCTAGAGGAAACCAAAGTCATCTCAGACACAGAGTCAGACGAGGCGGTCAAAGAAATCGACGACGCCCTCAACAAAATCAAGATCACACCGGTGGAAGAAAAAGTGCCAGTATTTCCCACCAGAACCCTCACTCCACTCCAAGGAATACCAACTGACGCCTTACCAGCAGGAGCCAGAATCCCTAGCCTTTCACAAGCCATGTCAACACAAACCACCACAGCCACAGCGGTTGCCGCTCAACCGTCCACAACCACCCAAAGCGCACCACAACATATCCAGAACGTCCTCAGACAGGTCCTTAGAAGGGCAGGGCCCCCAGGAGGGTCTGGTGGAGGACCAGGAGGACCCGGAGGGCCCGGAGGACCTGGGGGACCTGGAGGACCACCAGGACCAGACCCGAACGCACCACAAGTACCAGTGGCAGCAGCCACTGACGTAAAAACCATGGGGGCACTTCCACAAGTCTTCATGGGAGACAGATCGAAAGCAGACGACTTCATTGAAGAAGTGAAAGGATACCTGTGCCTAAATGCAGATGTAGCGGGATATAACTCCCCATTCAAGAAAATCGCCTTCACCCTCACCCTCATAAAAGGTGAAAATACGGCCCAATGGGTCAGGGATATGGGCGAATGGATCAACAGATTACACATGCCCCAAGACAATATCCCAGCACTCTGGGACCAATTCCTCCTGGAGTTTAGCCAACAGTTCCAGGACACCCAGGCAGCCCAACGGGCTAGGAATGAAATCAGGGACTGTCAGATGAAGGGGTCCGATTACGATGAGTACATCACCAGGTTCGAAAGCCTGGCAAGAAAGGCCAGGTACACACTGGGAAACGAGGAAACATATAACATCTTCCTCCAGGGAATCCCGGCTTCACTCCTCCACGATACACTCAAACCACCCATCCCCCTCAACTACCACAACCTCAAAGAAAAGGTCAAGACCATCGCGCAAGGGAAAACCATCATTGATGGTATCCTGAAGAAAACCTTGGGAGCACAGTCGCCGTTCCAACGGTTCAACAACCCACCCAGACCACCACCATTCCAGCAAAGGAACTGGCAACCTAGATACAATCAGGGAACCGCCCCCAGTATAACTCAACAAATGCACCACCGTCGATGAACAACACCCCGGTGCCAATGGACCTATCTAGAGGTCACACCCCTAATAACTGGAGAGGACAAGGAAACTGGAGACAAAGAACCGGACCTCCCGCAAGGGGAACGTGTCAGCCCCAGGGTACGAAGCGATGCGATGCTTCAACTGTGGAAGAGAAGGGCACTTCACCCATAACTGCCCAGAAAGACGGCAACAACCAAGAAACCCGTACAGACAAGGCCCCAGACAAGCCAATCTTATCGACTTCCAAGAAGAGGAAGATCAAGACTATCAAATGGCGGAGCCATCGGAGGGAACCTCAGTGGCTACCATGCAGGTGCAGCTAGAGGGAATGTCCCTCGATGACCAGATCAAACTGGCCAAAGAAATGGGAGTCGCACAGGATTTTCCCTCTGCCTAATCAGATCAGCCCTGCTTAGGTGGATCCATAGCGAGAACATGTATATATCAGCAAGGAAATCCATGACAGTTCATTTCTATGCACAGTCAATCACGAAAAGAGCCGAAGGAGTGGCCCTTATAGATTCAGGGGCCACCGAAAATTTCATGAGCCTAGACTACGCCAGATGGCTACAACTCCCCATCAAACGACTGGTGAACCAAAGACCGTTGTTTAATGTCGACGGGACGGAAAATAAAAGCGGAGCCCTCAAATACTACACCGATCTACAGTTCAAAACAGGGATGCAGACTACAAACCAGAGGTTCTTCCTCTCTGATCTAGGGGACCACAAAGCCATCTTCGGATACCCGTGGTTCACCTCTGTCCAACCAAAGATAGATTGGAAGAGAGGGTGGATCGACTTCACCCATCTCCCTATTGTCCTTTCAGCCCCAAATGCTGCTAAAGCAGTATATGTGTCCCGCACAAAGAATGTGCCAAGACCGATCAGGAAACGAACTGATATGTATCTCCTGGGGAGGGTGACGATAGGGAGCACTACGAGTGACCCTGAACCGAACGAGGCGATACCAGCCGAATACAGACGACACAAAAAGGTATTTAGCGAAGAAGAATCGCAGCGAATGCCCAGCTCCACCATATGGGACCACACCATTGAGCTACTACCAGGGGCACCCAACACCATACCAGGACGACTACTACCCCTTACACAGGAAGAAAAAGCCGAAATGCACAAGTTTGTTCAGGAACACCTGAAAAGGGGAACCATCCGCGTATCCAAATCGCCATATGCAGCCAACTTCTTCTTCGTGAAGAAAAAGGATGGGAAACTAAGACCGGTACAGGACTACCGGCCTATCAACAAATGGACAAAGAGGAACAGGAACATCTCACCCCTCATCCCGCAGGTCATAGATCGGCTTAGCGGATGCACAAAGTTCACAGTGGTGGATGTACGGTGGGGCTACAACAACATCAGA
Organism: Russula compacta; assembly: GCA_022376555.1. Taxonomy (NCBI): domain Eukaryota; kingdom Fungi; phylum Basidiomycota; class Agaricomycetes; order Russulales; family Russulaceae; genus Russula; species Russula compacta. Next base: position 6,012 of record WTXH01000121.1, read on the forward strand.
ATCAAGGAAGGAGACGAATGGAAGGCTGCCTTCCTCACCCATGAAGGACTGTTTGAACCCACGGTCATGTTCTTCGGCCTTACCAACTCTCCGGCAACCTTCCAAATGATGATGAACACCATCTTCCGACAGGAGGTGGGAGAGGGCTGGCTCTCAGTTTATATGGACGACATCGCCATCCACATGGCTTGTCATGGTGGACTATTGGGACGCTTACGCTTACTAATATTCTTGCCTTATATGTACATATTTCCCACAGCTCAGCTGGAGTTGTCACCACTTCCCCCTCCCTACTTTACCCTACTGTTATTACACTCCTGCCGATCCCTTCTGCTGTTGTGTTGCCTCAGCTCATTACTAAACTACTTACACTAATATGCCGATGAGTTTCGTGGCCTTACTGCCGCTGAAACACGTCATAGACTGCCGATGACTCTGCCTAAATAGTTATGTATAAATACGCTCATAGAAGGGGACCAAAAGCCTTAAGCTTGGTCTCTTGTGAATCCTAGACATTCTCAGAGCAATCCTCCGAGTGATCCGAAGCTTCCCAGCCCCTTTTCCCTCCCACTTGCGCCCTAGAACGTACCCTAGGGTCTGCTAAGCGACTTAGTGACGCGTTTCACTTAATCTACCATATATAGTAAACCGAGTCCCGATTGGGAACTCTTCGAACTCCGACACATACGTTAAGCGCTCAGAAAGGCGTTGCCTTTCTTCGCTTCAGACAGACAAAGGTCACTGAGTAACAGACCTCTCAGTGCTCTATAGAATCACCCTATCTGCACCAGAACCCCCAGCAGGAAGGAGCAGCTCCTTCCATTCACAACCTTAGTGGCATACCACCAAACTAAGTGCAATACAAGGCGTATCAGCACTCCAGACATCCCTTCCTTTGGAAACTTATCTTGAGTATCCAAATCGACTCCTTCACACCTAGATCCCCTTCCTCCTTCAGGAGATAGGGAACGACAGCAGCCAGCACCGCCACTACCCACAGCCGTTCTAGCAAGGCGCTAGAACTCCACAGAAGACGACCAAGACGATGGTCACTGATGCAGATATCATCCTACACCTACAACAGAAAGACAGAGACAGGCCAGACGCCCTACCCCTCATAGCAAGAGAACGAGCAGCCAAGGAGGCTGCCAGACAGAAACATCGACAGAACCGCCACGCTCCGTCCAGCGTGACATGGCTAGATGACCGCACAAAACAGAAGAACAACACACGGCCAGACACCGAGAATACGTCCACCGCATGCTAGACAAGCTCGAAAAGAATGACCTCTACCTGAAGCCGGAGAAATGTCAGTTCGAGAAGGAAGAGATCGAATACCTAGGAGTCATCATAGGGAAAGGCCACCTCAGGATGAGCCCCAAAAAGCTAAAAGGAATCGCGGACTGGTCCCCGCCAAAGAACCCGACTGATGTCAGAAGCTTCCTGGGGTTCACGGGGTACTACCACTACTTCATACCCAACTACTCAAGGATCGCACGACCCCTACTCGAACTAACAAAGAAAACCACACCATGGCACTGGGGAGAAGCACAAATGCGAGCATTCGAAGAGTTGAAAACTAGAATGTGCAGTAGCCCAGTACTAATCCAGCCAGATGTCGAAAAACAATTCACGCTGCACGTCGACGCATCAGCATACGGCGTGGGCGCCGTACTCTCGCAGGAGGGACAGCATAACCTCACACCAACTCTAGCCCAATGACACAAACCAGTACTACACCTGGTAGCATACTACTTGGCAACGTTCACACCCACAGAACGAAACTACGACATTTACAAGCAAGAATTGCTAGCCGTCATGAAGGCCCTAGCTCACTGGAGACACTACCTAGGATGGACAAAAACGCCACTCATAATTCGAACTGACCATGCAAATCTCCAGTATTGGAAGTCACCAAGAAACCTAAACTGTCAAACTGCACGCTGGCACGCTGACCTCCAAGAATACAACTATATATTGGAGTACATTCCAGGCAAAACAAACACTGCAGCAGACGCACTGTCCAGACTGTCAAACGTGGATCATGGCGAAAATGATAACAAAGACATCACAATCATCCCACCCCACAGAATCCGAATGGCACAAACAATTTGAGGAAAGACGATTGTGCCAAACCTCAAAGAGCTCAGACGAGCCATCGTCAGAAACGCCCACGACACCCCCACATCTGGCCACCCAGGGAGAGACAAGACCCTACGGAAAGTACAAGAACGATACTGGTGGCCAGGGATGAAAGAATGGATTGCAGACTACGTCAGAGGATGTGCAACATGCCAACAATCCAAAATACTAACACACCGGCCACATGTCCCCCTTTATCGAATTCCCTCTACACCGGGCACGCTGCCTTTTGAAACCATAACCATGGATCTGATCACCAGGCTACCACCAAAGTGAGGACTAGACGCGATCCTCACCATTGTAGACCATGGATGCTCTTGCACCGCCCTATTTCTTCCCTGTGCCACTAACATTACGGGACCTGGGATCGCCCAGCTCTATCTAGACCACCTCTACCCATGGTATGGGCTACCAAAGAAAATCATCAGTGACAGGGATCTGCGATTCACATCAAGCTTCGGACGAGTGCTCACAAAAAGGCTCGGGATACAGCAGAACTTATCCACCGCAGCCCACCCTCAGACTGATGGGTTATCTGAACGAAAGAACCAATGGATAGAGCAGTATTTGCGATTGGTGACAAATGGACAACCAGACGACTGGACAGAATGGGTCGCAGTCGCAACAGCAGTACACAACAACCGGAAAAACAGTACCACTGGGCTATCGCCCAATCAAATCCTTATCGGCTACAAACCGACACTGGGACCTGGAGATTTAGGGGTCTGGACCAATAATAAGGCAGCAGAACAGCGAACATGAAGAATGGAAGAGGCACAGGACCAGGCTGTCAAGGCTATCAATAGAAAAGCAGCCGAAACGCCAGCAAAGCAATACAAAGCCGGAGACCAAGTATGGCTAGAGGGGACCCACCTGACCCTCCCACATCAAGGGTCCAAATTGAACCCAAAACGGTACGGCCCTTTCAAAATCCTCAAAGAGGTATCCCCGGTCACCTTTCTTCTGCAACTTCCTGCATCATGGTTGATCCACCCAGTATTCCATGCCTCCCTTCTTACCCCATACAGGGAGACGGACACCCACGGGCCCAATTACGCCCAACCTCCCCCTGAATTAATCGATAACGAAGAACAATATGAAGTGGAACAAATCAGAAACCATCGCCTTCAAGGGCGATCAAAGAAGCTGCACTACCTCATAAAGTGGCGGGGCTATCCTGAAAGCGACAACACCTGGGAACCAGCTGACCAGGTGCATGCCCCAGATCTCCTTCGGGAGTATCACAAACGCCAGCCCTTGAACAACATAAAATGGAAGCAGAAACCCCCGGTAAAAGCAGCAGCTCAATCCTCCTCCACTCTCATATACACTATTGCTTCGCCATGTCCTCCCCACTCCAGTCCCAGTTCTGCCCCCTACCATGCACATCAAGGTCGAGGCGGCTAACCGACCTTCCTCCGCTACAGCCAGCACCAGCCAAGCCACTGCCACCCCCGCCTCAAACACCATTCATCTACTGGGGCGTTCCCCGACCTCGAAACAAATGCCTTCTGGGAAGGCCCCCTCTCCCTGGGCACCATGCGATCCGTCCTAGATGGATACGAAATCTCAGCCCTATCCAACTCCATCAGCTGGCCGCGGGCCTCGCCTCCACTCTGCAGCAATGGGAGGCCCTGTTCCAGGATGAGGTGCAATGCCTCAAGAGGCAGTTTGAGGACGTCAACCAAGACAACCGCAAGCTCAAAGCATGCATCCAGCAGATCGACGGGGAACCCCTCTTGTGCCCGGACGGATACATCGAGAACGACGGAGGCTCCCGGAGTTCACCATCACCACCCCCGATGGTGAAAAACCCACCGTCTTTATCAAACAGTTGGACGACGGGCAAGTGGCCAGCCTGGCGGCCAATGCGACGGGCGACCATGATGCCCAAATCATCGAACTCTACGCCCGCCCCAAGTTCGATGATTTCCCTTTATCCCCACTCCTGCCATGGTTCCACGCTCGCCTGTGGGGGACAGAAATCGACTACCACCCCCTGTGCGAGGCCGTCATCGACCTGGATGACTGGCCTCTCCTCGCCGAAGTTACGCAGTACCGGGTCTTGGACCGTGAGTGTGACACGCTGCGCGCCGAGCTACGCTTGGCTCAGGCGAATCTGGCGGCATCTGAGGCCGCAAAACAAGCTTGCGAGGACTGACTCATCGCGGCAAGAGCCGTGAAGAAGGTCCCGACGGTGGGAGTCGAGCGGTTCTGGCCACAATTGGCAAGACAATCAGGGTGGAGAAAGACAGGATGAGGGCATCCTGTCTAGCGAGGGAGTGATGTAACTGGCCTGGGGTGATGGTTCAACACCATCGCGCCCCTGTAAGTTGCGGAACCGGCCAACTAGAGGATTCGTGCCCCGTTTCATGTTTGTGCCCTGTTTTGTGTACATCAGCTTGTGATTTCTTGAGTGCCTTGTGCTATTGGCTGTTATTGTTCTGGTCGTAAAAATAGGTAGCACTGCCCCCTCAGGCCTTAGGCCTGCCCTCAAGTACTATGTACTATATATAGGAGACTCATTACACCTGGTAGAGGCAAGTTGAGTCTCTTGTCTCAATACTAGCAGTGTTCTACTTCCATTGCGGGTGGCTACTGAGTTGGAGCTCAGCAAGCGGTAACCCGGGCATCAACATCGACTTGCAGGTCGACTTCCTCTCTATAAGTCTTCTAGGACACTTGGAGTCCTAGCTTACCAGCTTAGCGTGTCTATTGTTGCTGTCAAACCCTTGGCAGTGACAGAAGCACAGTGAGACAGGGCAGATAAGATAGTGCAAGAGGTAAAATCTCTCTTAGTCTCTATATTAGAATATGTAGTAAAAACCTATTTAAATACTGTAAAGAGTGTGCATTGGCCAGATGGCCAGAACAATATAAGATAATAATTCCTAAATACTATTATAAAAGGAGTGGCATCACACATACAGCAGGAATTGTCTTAATCAATATAGTATCTATTTACATTCTTCAACTGATCACTACATTACAATCAGTCTAAGCACACTGGCAAACTGGGTATGGTTGATTCAGTCACCTCTGGCCCATCTCAACACCTCTCTACCTCCTTACTTTAGACAATGGTAATTAACCATCATTGTGATAGAATGGCAACCAGTGCACTCCCTACACATTCTTTAGTTATCCCTATTTTACCAATACTTTCTTCTTGCAATTTTCATGGACATTGGTAATGTCACCAGCATAGACCATGACCGTGATAGCTGGATCCCAGCTACAAGTGGAATGACCACACTGCTTGCAGAAGATGGAAAGCATGCCACGAGTCTCCCCTGGGGCAACAACAAAGGTCACAAAAAGCCTGTATACTCCTAGTCAAGGACTAGACAGGGACAGGACAAGAGACTCAACTTAGAGAGCCCTTGCCTGAGCACCTAATGTGCTTATATACATGATAGGCCCAAGGCCTAGGTTCTAGTCCGAATTAGTACAGTACAGTAATCATACAGTAAGCATAGTGTAGTAAGCTGAGCAATCCGCTCGCCAAGCAGTAATCTAAAGATAGCACACTTACTAAAGCACTGACTGAGACCTTAGCAATACTAAAGGACTTCCCAAGCCCTTACTCATCACTTCTGACTAACCATTAGTCAAGCACAGTCATAGTGCTTACTCAAGTGTCCTATCTTCATCATCCTGCCTTGCAGGCATCCTACTAAGCATTGTCCATGCCATATTGTGTGTGCTTGTCACCAGCAAGAGCAGTGACACTTAGACGTTGTCAGTATCCCTGATTCCAGTCAAAACTGCGGATAACTCAGTGGTGCACCCACTACTTCAGGTGGGGAATAGCTGCAAGCTGTTCTTGATGGCTTGCCCTTTGACATTCTGGCAGGGTATGCGTGTGATCCATGCATGACTTGGAAGAGCATCCCATGCGGGACACCGCAGCCATGGGGAGCCGCCATCTCTCCTCGCCGTACACAGCCGCACCATTGCCTTTGAAAGCGAGACATCCGGTCTTACCTCGCACCATTGTCCAGGTAGGACTGGCACTTCTGCTTTCACTTGGTGATTTAGGAATGATTTCCCTGTCAGTGAGACGTAGGGCACTGCTCCGCTTATAGAAACCTACTTGTAGGTACATCATGATTGATGAGATAGGAGTGATGGGAAGGCGAATCACCTGATGGTTTAGGCATGATTTGCCTGTCAGTGAGACGTAGGTCACTGCTCTTCTTGTAGGAACGTAATGTAGGAACATCATGATTAATGAAGAGATAGGAGTGATGGGAAGGCGAATATAGTTTCATGGTGTTAGGCTAGAAAAGATAGCGGATGACAGGATCGAGGCATGATATCCTCTTTAAAAGTTGAGGAATCTGAGGGTTAGCAGAAGCGACCATGTTCGGTAGTTGAAGCGAGAGTTTGAAGGAAAGAATAAAAAGGGTTGGAGGAACATTGAACGGGCCGTCAGTTGAGCGGGATCGACGGTCCGGGAACCCCGACCGAACATGTGTCGGTCAAGTGTCAATGTCAGCTTCTTAAGTACCAGCTCTTCCAGGCTGCTGCCAAAGCCTGGTCAGCGTCAACTGGGTCACGTCAAAGTCATTGACCGTCAGACCGGTCAGCACATACAGTATGTGGTACAGCATGTGGCTTCTTATCTTATCAGCTGATCGGTTGTTGTACTAGAAATTACATTTCGATTGAGCAAGGCCTTATTGACAGTATATCTCTGCTTCCACTCTGCTTCCATTCGGATCGTTGTGTGTAAATCTCTCAGCCCAGCGAAGCATAAGCCAACATACCGTAAGCGGAGTCCCCTCGGCAACCGGTCCCACCACATGCGCCAGATCGGGCGATCCGGGACGATGCTAGTGATGGTGAACTGTACCCGCCAGTAGCTTGAGCTGGAGGGACGTGCCGGTCCTATCCCTGCGTGGCTGTTACCGCCATGCTATTCACGATGCCAACCGTGCCAGTGACGTCCACCGTATCACCGATCTGTAAATCACAGGATCCCAGGAATACCACACGTCTCTAGGACTTCGGTGTCGTCAGCATCCCCTTAGGGCAATAATGCAGATCCATGATTACCGCTACTAGTCCCTCATACCCTCATGCAATCTAGAGGTCTCGTATATAATCTATGCTTCCGGCGTGGATCTGATACTGTTGCGCTCGCTGGCTGAGTTCGCAATGTCCCCGGTTCAAATCGACCTCGGTCCAAACGCGGCGGAATACGTGTGAGTGACTTTTTCTCACCCTCACATTTCGTTCTTTGATAGACACGTACTTGTCGCAGGTGGATTAACTCCCTCATTAGTATCTCAGCCTCGGGTGAGCTTGCTACTCGTTGATCTCAAGGTCGAACTCAGCGTATATTCCACTTGGCGATTTCTAGCGATGTTATATTACGAGTATTTGCTCACTCTACCCCGGGAAATCCAGTTCCTATGGCCACCCAACAACAAACTAGGGTGGTTTACGTTTGCTTGCCTTCTCAATCGCTATCTCCCTGTATTGGGCCATATTCCAAAGCTCGCATCATACTCCATGACAGTGAGCGTAGACGTGCGTCCGTCGTCCTGATTTCAAGTCGACTGCACCTGAGCCTGACCAACTACAGTTGTAAGCTACTGCAATATGCGTATCATGCCAATATACTCATCCTATCGTAGCTGCGAGGATCTACATGTATACGATGAGTGGTTTGTGATGTTGATGCAGACCCACGCTACCAGTACGTTCAAAATCCTTTGCTCAATGTACACCTTGCCTCGACTTACATTCTAAACTATTGAGCCCTCTGCATGCTCCGCGTCTATGCGCTCTATGGCAGAAGTCGCCGCGTCCTTGGTGTTCTCCTGTTCTTCGGTGCAGCTTCGATTGTCACCGCAATTGTAGGTCTTTTTCATCAGACCCCAGAGTATGTGTACGCATGTCTCATCACCTTTTCCCCCGCAGTTGGCCCTTTTCGCAAGCCGTCGCGCAGGGGGTAAAGTAATTCCAGTTTTATCAAGTTTTGCGGGATGTTCCCAGTTCACGCCATCTGTGGGGTACGTAACCGATCCAGTTTGTGATTCACAACACGATTGACGTCGCTCTTGTCTCAGGGGCCAATGTAAGTTACTAGGCAACTCTCCCGTGATGGCTTCAATAACCCAATGGAACAGTTGCTGCCATCGCGTGGACGGGCGCGCTGCTTTGTGACTGTTTAATATTTTCCCTTACTTTGTACAAGGCTTTCACGATGGGGAGTGGCATCAAACTACTAGATGTGATTGTCCGTGATGGTACGTCGCCAAGTTCAGTAAGTAATACTTCACGTTTCGAATTTCATCATCCATCCCAGGAACCATGTACTTCTCGTATGTGCCACTGTTTCTTTGCCGATAAGGCCTCAATAACGGTTCAGAACAGGGCACTCTTCATTATCAATCTAGCGAATATTTTCACCCTTCGGGTGAGCCATCATTGCGTCTGTCAGCCTTCTGATATTCAACCTATGCCTCCAATTGCATAGTTTTCCCCAGTTAGTTGTCACGCTTTGTTTGGCGACCGAGCCTCACCTTAACCCATGATTGTTCCTCTCAAACTAGCCATTGCTAAAGACATCCACCACGACATTTACCAACGTGTTCGGTCCCAAATACTGGTATTGATATTATCACATGCTCATGATTGGTGTCTAGCTCTCGACCACGCTTGTATCCGCCTCGTGTTGAACCTCCGTGAACGAAATTCATCTCTTGTGGGTCTACCCACAACGGTGGAAATGGTGTGGAGATTCCAGGAGCGCCTGCCAGTGGCGCGGCAACCTGTCACGCCTGTGACATCTGCTGGAAACCCTTCAATCGTTTGACAGAACAGGTCAAATCAAAGACACGAAATGGCTACAATTGGTACCCTTGGAGCGTCTCGATAACCTAGGAGGGTGGATGCAGATGCAGATGGTACGTAACATACAGGACCTCTCGTGGGTCATGAGTTCCCCTGTTGGGCATTGACGGAAGTAGTTTACAGGCCGATGTATGAAAAGACTGCAATCGCAGTGATAGGGCAGCAGTTTCACAACACGTGGCAACTGATTGCAGGAAAGGGGTACGATAGAGTCATTGCTGTACAATATACATTCTTCGCGCGTGGAAATCGCCCTTCCTTGGCCTCGCGATAACCTTTCCCCCTATAGGAAGAACAAATCATGACCCTGACCAAAACCGAGAACACCAGCCAACTTCATCTCACTGTGGTGGGTAGGAAGACGGTACGATACGTTTATTGGGTGACTTGTTGAGTTGTCCTCTGGTTTGGAAGACGGGCCATTTCGATGGGAAGTAAAGCATTAGTAAGGGGAGTGGGTGCTCACCTTGATAGCATGCGGGAGTGCCACAGGAATTAAAAGTAGAAGTGGGTGACCAGTGTGTAAGAAGCCTACTTCTGGGGCATCTTATCTTACAGCATTAGCTGATCAGTTGTCGAGCTAGAAATCACATTTCAATTGAACAAGGCCTTATTGATAGTACAGTATATCTCTGCTTCCATTCGGATCTATGCATGTAAATCATCCCTCAGCCCAGCCCAGCGTAAGCGGAGTTCCCTCGGCAACTGGCCCCACCACGTGCATCAGATCGGCCGATCCGGGATGCACTACCGTCCAAAAGCGAGACGGGCTCTTTGCGTCCCGCCGTAGAAAGATATGACCGAGATAATTAAAAAACGTGGTTGGACCCAACCTCTTGCCCCGCGAGCCAGTCAGTAAATTTTTTGATACGAATCCGCGCTTCGTCGGTTCTCTAGCTCGGGAATGGCTATCCACCCAAAGGGCTGATGAGAATCAGGGCTGCAGCACAAAGAGGGCAATGACGACAACACAACCGTAATTTGCACCCGCATATTGACGAGAAGCTTCCGAGATCGATCAGAAATTAAGAGGAGGGCGCAACACGTGGCCGGAGATTGTGGGGGGAAAAGAGCAGCACTAGCGCTAGTTACGGCACGGAGTGACTACTCCATAGTACCCGACAGCCCACGAGCATTAATTATACCGTAGATATATGTGCCGGACCAAGGCTTGCTCCACTTGCCCCAGGTCACTGGATTGGGTTGAGCTTCGTACCGTCCCACTAGAAGTGGTTGCAGGTTTAGACGGAAACACCCATGCCTAAACTGCAGGAAGGACTCGGAATTGGTAGTTGCCGCCAGAAGTCTGTCCGACCCAAGATCTCGTGATTGCAGTTGAAACGTAAAAAAGATTAGAAAACCGCTTGAGAGGTCCACGTATCAATGAGCAAGCAGAGAAAAGAATAACGACGTCGCCAGACACCGGGCCCTCCCAGGTGCGACGTCATCTGATTGGGCGCGCAGAGCTATCTGCATGTTCAAGTGCCAACCCTGCCCTAGCGCGGGTGTCAGCAATGGGGAGGACTTCAAGAGGCACTGTGACGCCGTGGAGATAGTACATATTTACGTGCTAGAACTCCTGGGAGTGACACTTCAAGAGCTGCCCTCTGGTGTCCTTGATTTATTACCATGGACTAGGCCGAAGGAAGGCGTGTCTTCGGAGACAGAGAGGATCTACGAGTTCTAGGAGAGGTTTGGACAATTCCTGAAATCAGGTTGACCTCTGCGCGCAGATCGCCAAGAAGATGTACTCGAAGTCTCCGAAGAGAGGAAACAGGCAACGAAATCGCCTCCGGAGTCCATGGGAAGTTCTTGATACATTAATTGTTGCCTGGACCGCGACACCTGTACCTTTTGTATTCTTTTTCTTTTTCTTTCTGCCGGTCCTACTGCAAGGAGTGAACTTGAGGGTGTGGAGTAATGGACGGTTTAGGTATTACTTCTGCATATTTTGTATTGTCCTGCCTTTTTGCTTGATTTCGCCGCATGTACACTAGGAGACATCCTGATCCAAGGCGACCTTGAACCATTGTCCCGGTACGCACCGTGCATCCCCATCCATCAGGCAACGAAGAAAGAATATAGGACGAGGAAGGAAACAATTGATCGATTGTGATTACAACTAGATAACTGGAAAAAGATCTTCTTGAATCAGGTCCAGCACGGCCGCATTTCCTGCCATGCTCCACGCTGCGACAACGGGGCCAGTAGCACGAGACGATGACCTCCGACTCCCGCACCGGAATAGCGAAAATTGCCCACTTCCTTCTTCTTTTCTTCCACACGATGGGACACCACGTGCCAATAAAGATGCTGTACGTTGTACAATGACACGCGTGATCAGTCTTCTGGAGCTCGTCAAAGGATCTCTCGACGTGTTCATTGGACTGACGAGGGCCGGGGACGGGGACGTGAGGATGAGGCGTTATTAGAGGACAGAGATGGGACGGAGATTTTGGAACAATAAGGGCGCTTCATCGTGAGCGTCTCGTCATTCCACTTTGGGCGTTCGCTTTCAATAACGGTGACAAATTTTCGCGAGATGATGTAAGTAAGGGCGCGTAGGCAACGGGCAGAAAGATAAGCGAAGCCGGGTTATCGCTTTTTCTTTTCACATCTCTAGAGAACTTCTTGAGGGCAAAGGGGTGCGAACTCTCACACACGGGGAAGTGACGAGAATACGACCCTTGATTTGCCCTGGCCTTGAGGAAGCCCTTTTATCCGTACTTGCAGTGTACCTAGCTCATATGTGTCCTATCAACCGTCGATACGAGGGTGAGAAAGACGTCGGAAAGTCGGCCCGGATCCCGCATTTGGACTAGGACCCCTCGATGCTTTGGCACCGCTGCACGCTCTAGCGCAGCTCATTCCCGCCGCGCCCTCCGGGGTCTGGAGCTGGAACCAAGGTCTTTTCTGCGTCGGGTCCAAGTACAGTGCGAGCATGAGCGCGATTGCACCTAGTATTAACACTCTAGGCCCGCCAATTTTACGTGTAGTTGTCAGACTGGCCTGCCAATCATGTGCACGCTCCCCACTCGCCGTTCCCATAAGCGTCTTCGACTTCTTGGATTCAGGACCACCCACAGACGCCGCAAAATGGCCCTCGCGGCATATCAGGGTGTTCTTTTCCTGGTTCAGAGTCCCGCTATAAAAACCTCAGATGCATCGCCCAGCCATCTCTCGTTTAGATTCCCCCCCCCCCCCCGATGATGTCTCCTCCAGGGTTTGACGACAATGGCAGCGAGGAGACGCCACTTCTCCGCGTCCAATGCAACAATCCACCATCCAAACCGACGCCGCTCCCCACAATCCAGATCTTAGTTCTCCTCTTTCCCTGGATCGTCGAGTCCATTGTCGACAGTTCCATCAGCCCTTATCTCAACCAGGTTCGATGGCCGTTCGAACAGTTTGTCACAAAATGTATGCTGAATCGCATTCAGCTTGTTCGAGATCTCCCCGTCGTTGGCGGAGATGGGAGGAAGGTGGGCTACTATACGGGAATCATAGTAAGTTACGTCTCTCGTCTACTCCCGCCACGGGGGACGCCACTAGATCGCATTTATAGACTTCTCTCCACTATGCGGTGGAGGCGGTGACCACGCTTCATTGGAACCGTCTTTCCGACCAGATTGGACGCAAGCCCATTCTCTTATTCTGCCTTACCGGGTCCACTATTTCGATTATATTATTTGGCCTCTGCCACTCTTTTTGGGCAATCGTCCTCAGGTACTTCTCGCGCAGACGATAGAGGGTGCCGTTTCGCTGAGTGATTCATTTCAGCCGGTGTCTGCATGGTGCACTGAAAGGAAACATCGGCGTCGTGAAAACTGTGATGGCGGAACTGACAGACGAAACTAATGTGGCACGAGGATTCTCATTGTTACCCATGACCTGGGCCATTGGCTTCGTGATCGGGTCGGGCATCTTGCCTATGGACCCTTGTGCCTACTAAAATCTCATATGTTAGCCCATTCATTGGCGGCGTCCTATCACAGCCGCAAGCTCGCTGGCCGGAGCTGTTCTCACATGCTCTCTGGGCAGAGTACCCTTACTTCCTTCCATGCCTGGTAGTTGCTGCTTGCGGATGGGTGTCGTTCGTCATCACGGCAGTGTTTTTGAAGGAGGTTCGTTGTCCGTATTTCGAATGATTGCAGTTTAACATGATAGACAGACAATGATCTGCACGCCTTCAAGTACGCCCCAGGAGGAATTGAATGACTATTTGCATGGTGAATCACCGAAAGATCCTCAGAAACCTTTGCCGCTGCGCTCGGTGCTCACAAGACCAGTCCAAATTTCGATCGCCAATTATGCGATGATTGCGCTCCTCGGCACGGCCAGTCTGACGCTTATACCGCTGATCTGGTCGACGCCGGTCGAGTTTGGTGGACTCAACTTGAAACCAGCGTCGATCGGCCTGTGGATGTCCATATTTGGGTGGATGGACGGGCTCTTCCAATTCGCCGTCTTCCCGCACGCCGTTGGGCGCTTTGGCCCGCGGGGCGTCTTCATTATCAGCATCGCCGCATGCGCCGTGGTCTTCGTCATGTTCCCACTCGAGAACCTTGTCGTGCGGCACACCGCCGCCGGAGGCACAAACGTGACGATATGGCTGCTCATTTTATTGCAGCTTTCCTCGCTGGGCATCCGAAGCATGGGATTCAGTGAGAGTTTTTTTTTTTTTTTTGGCATCTCCCTCCTTGGGAGCACCGTGACGTGACGCTGAGCCTCCTACCTCGATCTGTCCAGGTGCCGTGTTCATGTACGTAGCGTCCTCCACCCCCAACAAGCGGTCGCTAGGTGCGGCGAACGGTCTCGCGCAGACCATGGCGCGGTTCAGCGCGCAGTTGCACCGGCTGCGGCGGATTGGCTCTTTGCGTTCACCCTTACGAACGACGTCTTGGGCGGGTACTTTGTATATGTAGTATTGCTCGCCCTGGTGTGCGTCGGGCTATGCGTCTCTACGCAACTTCCGAGATATACGTGGACGCATAGTAGCAAGTAGATGCGATTTCAGTATGTTTTGTACTATTATTGGCCTCTACTTGGCTTGTAGGTCTGTGGAAAGCGTGAGGGTGGGTTCGAGGGCGCGCGTTAAATCAGGACAGTCCTGCACAAGGACAAAGGACCTACTTAGAACCCAAAAAGTAAAAATAAGCGAAGGACTGGCGTGTACTTGGAATTATTATTTTCCTGAAGCCTCTTGCTGCTCTAGATCTATTTCTCAGGGCGAGATCCACATCTTATCTCATCGAGTGTCGGGCCGTGTCGTGCCGACCAGATCCAGGGGCAGGGCCAGAGCAGGGGGGCACGGGTGTGCGCCATTGATTTGCTGATGACGACTCGCTCACGGCGATGCCTGGTGTTATGTTATGCATGAAGGGTATGTCACAGAAATAAACCTGGTAGCAAACCTTTGCCTGCTAAGATTTTGAAACAAGACCGGAGGCCTGAGGGATCATGATGGCATGATGGTGGCAACAAACCTAAAACGACTATACTGTAATAAGTCAAAAGAAAGCGCACATCAAGTTTCAACCTCCTCACTCGGCTCGGAGATGTGTACAGACTTTCGTATCATCGGAAGAAAGGGATTAAGTAAGCGGCTTGACTTGACTGATGGGTGACTAGCTGGCCGCGCTAAAAGGCTCTTCATTGCCACTCGCGTTCGCGTTGGCATGCCATTGCCCGCTATGATTTCTCCTCCTCCCATGTCTCCAACGAGATTCGAAGACGATGATGTAGACCGTGAAGAGGAGACACCTTTTCTCAAAAACGACGACGACGACGACGATGACGTACCCGCACCCCGTAGCAAACCAACGCCACTGCCCGCCGTGCAGATCTCGGTTCTCCTCTCGCTATGGGTCGCGGAGTCCGTGGTGGACCACTCCATTGGGCCTTATCTCAATCAGGTACGATGGCCCCCTCGTCGACTATTTGTGACGACGCACCTGTGCTAGATCGTTGCATTCACGTTCACGTTCAGCTTGTTCGAGAGCTCCCGATCGTGGGCGGAGACGGGCGGAAGGTGGGGTACTACACCGGCATCATAGTTCGTCTCTCCTACCCTGTACCCTTTCGCGAGAGGCACATGCTACATGGTACCTACCTACCATACAGGTGTCCCTCCACTATGCTGTCGAGGCGCTGACCGCGCTTCCTTGGAACCGCCTTTCTGACCACGTCGGACGCAAGCCCGTTCTTTTATTCTGCCTCGCCGGCACAATCGTCGCCATCATCTTGTTTGGCCTCTCCCATTCTTTCTGGGCTCTCGTCCTCAGGTACCTCTCTGCGCAAACCTTAGAGGGTGCCATTTCGCTGAGTTGTCGTCCATTGCAGTCGCTGCCTGCACGGTGCAATGAAAGGAAATACCGGCGTCGTGAAAAGCGTGATAGCAGAACTCACAGACGAAACTAACGTAGCGCAAGGATTCTCATTGTTGCCAATGACCTGGGCACTTGGCTACGTGATTGGGTTGGGTCCCTTGCCTACGGTCCCCGGCGTTTGCTGATGCCGCAAGGTTCCTTAGCCCATTCATCGGTGGCGTCTTATCACGGCCACAAGACCGCTGGCCACACCTCTTCTCACATCCTTTCTGGGCTAACTACCCGTACTTCCTGCCGTGTGTGGTTTCTGCGGCCTATGCATGTCTATCTTTCGTCATAGTAGCAAAGTACTTGAACGAGGTTCGTTTGCTGTTTTCCGGGGAACCTATCAGAGTAACATGACACACAGACAGTGAAGTTTCAGCCCGTATTTACCAGCTCGGACGTGACTCAGGGAGAATCAGGTGACGGTGACATTTTGAATCACCATCCGAAGGACGCGCAGAAGCCGCTGCCGCTGCGCCACGTGCTCACAAGACCGGTCCTGATCTCGCTAGCCAATTACGGGACGCTCGCGCTCCTCGGGATGATATCCATGTCACTCATCCCGCTCGTCTGGTCCACACCAATCGAGTTTGGCGGGCTCGAGTTGAGCCCGGCGTCGATCGGTCTGTGGATGTCGGTGTACGGATGCATAAACGGCATCTTCCAATTCGCCATCTTCCCGCGCGCCGTCGGAAGGTTCGGCCCACGGTCGGTCCTCGTCGCCGGCCTCGCCGTGTTCGCCGTGGTCTACGCCATGTTTCCGTTTGAGAATTTGGCCCTGCGTCTCGCCGCCGATCGTAGTCCCACGTGGCTGCTGATTCTCATACAGCTGACTGCATTGAGCATCTCCAAGTTGGGTTATAGTGAGTTTTTTTTTTAATTCTTCCTGCGCCCCCCCCCCAGCCCCCAGCCTCGCGCCACGTGCCTGTTGACCAAACCTTTACAGGTGCCCTATTGATGTACATCAGCTCGGCCTCCCCCAACAAGCGGTCGCTAGGCGCGACCAACGGCCTCGCCCAGACGGTGTCCTCGGTCCAGCATACAGTCGGACCAGCCCTTGCAGATTGGCTTTTCGCTTTCTCGATCCAGAATAATGTCTTGGGAGGGAACTTTGTGTACGTCGTACTGCTCGCTTTGGTGTGCGGTGGGCTGTACGTCGCGACGCTGCTTCCGCGGCAGTTGTGGACACAATCGGACAACGAGTGGATACCGTTATCTTGAGTTACATTTGTGCGCATTGGGTGTAACATTTGTATTTATCGTTATTCGGGGGTTTTTTTTTGCATCGGCCTCCTAGACTATAGATTGTTAGCTGCAATTCCCTCACGGGTGGCTTTGGGGAGGTCCTTTACCTTCATTCCAGCAGCACGGAGGGCATGTTCAATGTGCTTCAACTGGAGTCTTTCTCACCATTTTGGCGTCGCTGCCTAGGTGGGTTTTGGTGGGTAGAGGTCGGGCCAGATGCATGCACCAACTAGTTAGGATTTTGGCAGCGGCTCCATGATCCGAATCTAGTGATTATCAAAGCACATACTGCACCTTAACAAAAGAAATCATGTCTCAATCCATAAGTGTCCTTAAGTTTTTTCCTGTTTTCCTGATGCGCTGGGTGATGCCAGTGATGGAGACAATCGGGTGTGTAACGTGTTGCGTGCTCATGGCCAACTAGATTTCTTTCTACTTATTCAATTTGTTCACATTCTTCCTTCATCTCAGGATTTTATTTCCGTTTGTATACTTTCTCCCATTTCTTCGCCACCTCCACCCCCGAGCAGGGTTCCTGACCGTGTGATGAGCGCTCAGAACGCACCAAGCAGGATCTGCCACGAGCGCCACACCTCTGTGGAGGGATCCTGGAGCTTTATGCACGTCCCAGTGAATCTTCCGCGGCCGCCACAGGAGCCAGGCGATGTATTAGCCGCTCCCCGCAATACTGGGATGTTATTTCACCGGTCCATCACCGCATTGGTGAGCGACACACTCGTGAGCACTGGATGCTTTGCGAGCTGGAGACATGCAACGGATCACTATTTAATTTCATATAGATTTTTTTTCATGGCGTGTGTTGTAGCAGAATCGTAACGTGGAATGAATGCCTCGGGTTCAGAGCGTCGTTGTAGAGTAGATCCTGAGGCCTGAGGCCTGAGGGCTTGGGCGAGACGACGACGATCATCAGGAAAACCAAAAAAGAAATTATTACTGTAAATGGGCCGAGTTTACCTTATATTTAAAAATAGCCTTAAAATCCTGACACAGCAAGCCCATCCAAATGACCTTTTGCGACATCCTCTCAGGCACTGTCAAGTCGTCTCGGCTTGTTCTCCATCGACTTCCTTCCATAATGTCCCGCCAAGGTTGCGAGGCCCTTCCTCTCACCAGCTAACTATCTTGGCCACGTATGAGAGCGACGCAGCGACTTCAAGCATCGACGGGCGCCGATGGGGAATCTGTGCCTTCAGGTTCATCGCGATCGTACCCAGGAGCTTGTATTCTCTCCCAACCTCAGCAAAAAAATACGAAATAAACTCGCCCGCTTGACCACCGATCGGCCTTGATCGGGCTGTACGCCCCATTGTTCGCCATCTCGGGCGCTATCCAATGCTCCGTCCCCGTCCCGCAGTAGTCATCGAACTCCTCGTCCTCGTCCTTGACTCGCATGGCGAAATCAAAGTCGATCATTCATTTTTACGCAAAAGTCCTGGTCGACGAGGAGGCTGTCGGGCTTGATGTTCCTGTGAGCGATGCGGAGCTTGTGAAGATATGCGACGCCCTTGATGAGGCCACAGCAGACTTGAGGGACCTTGCTTCCAAAATTTGTTGGGTGAGAACATGACATGATCCCTGACGGAGTTCATCTTCGGGAGAATGGCCCACGACGTCGTTCGTGTCCGGAACGAATCGATCAGCGAGATAATGTGCTTTGGCTTGAGGGTATTCAGAAGGTTGAGCATCTCGAGCTCGTTGGATTTCCTGGAAAGTTTCTTCGCAATTAATTTCTTCCTCTGGAGTGCCGGTCGATACACGGTGAGAATATGAGACGGCATCTACAGGTCAAGCGTCAGCGCGGCGTATAAGTAAAGAGGGATTGCCACACCTTGAAAAACGGCTTCAATACCCTTTTTTGGTCCCGGCTTCACCTCATAGCCGCGTGCTCTGAGCTCTGCGTAGTCTGCTGAACTTTCGCCTCCAGCTCTGGCTCCATCACTAACATCGCTACCTTCGTCGCTGACTTCGGTACCCTCGTCACTGATATCGCTATCGAGACGTCTCCTCTTGGCACACTTGGAATCGTTGCTCCCGCGATGACCCATGGTAAAAAATGGCCTCATATGAAATTCGTCGTTATATTGCCTGATCTTGTCTTTTAACTGCTCGATCTTCGCATTCAAGTCTTCGATACCCTTCCCCCTTTCCAACATGTGACGAAGGTTGTAGAGTTGGCGTGTGAATTTTGCGCAGCCGACCGAGGTGTCCAACCAATAAATCGTCTCTTTGTAACGCACCTACGACAACTCAGCCTGCAAGCCCAGTTTCACAAAAACAACACACCTCTGGGCCATTCGGCTCCTGAAATAGTGCGCAACGAGTTACTTTGCCATCATCCCGAACATATATAGCAAAAAACACAAAGTCCTTCGCCACCTTGAACGCGTCCAAGAATGTATTTGCAAAGCGGACGATAGCGGCACCCATCAAAAGCATCCGGACAAAATCCTCGGGCCTGTCATCCCATGATTTCGAATTAACCACCACGAAGAGTCGAGGAAGCCCTGATTTCGAGATGAGTAGGTCACCATGAGGTGGATACTCGCGGAGTTGTTCGTCTAGGTTTGGAATGTATTCACATGTCGTGATAAGATTGAAAGGCTACGACCGGTTACTTCTGTGGAGACGACGGTAAATCGTCATCGACGAGGAATGCAAGTGAGCGCGTACGTTTCAGCGGTGATAACTTCGCCAGCATGGATGATGAAATAGGGGAAGAACAACGACAATTTCTCTAAGGTACTTTCAAACTCCGCTTTCCAAAATCGTTGGAAGCCCGTGGCAACATACATGAGATGGATCATCTCGCATCTCCCAGCATGGCGCTTGTGAGATTCGCTCTCGAAGGGAGATTCCTCCAGTGGTCCGTCCTCGCTGGTCCTGTTCTTGAGAGGCCCAAAATATTCATGCTGAAATTCTTTATTGTCTATACAATTCTATTCATGATGCGCCTGCATTGACCGGTCAGCATCAAAAGAATAGCCAAAGAAATAACACACATCAAGGGCCAAACCCGGTTTGCTATCCAGTTCTCGTTCATACTTTGTGACAAAGCCTGGGATTAGCGTTTCGTCATCACATTTGTATATGCCATTCCGTTCGATGTCGTCATCCACGAACGCTCCCCACTCTTTCACCTTGATGAAAATACTTTCATATTCCTTGACAAGGTCCGAGTCGAGAACCCCCTTTACACCTTCAGCTTCAAGCAGAGTGTTTGTCAGATATCCTGAGCTGGGGACGTATGAAGCACTCACCACTCGTATCCGAGTCAACAAGAGTTAGGCTGCCCACTTTACCCGGTAGAGCGATAAAAACGTGAAGGCGGTCGCCGGGAGGTTGCTCGGGCCATACAGTGATAATTTCGTCAATTCCCCACAATAATCGGTCGTTGGCATTGGGCTGATATTAGCCGCCAGCAGATATAATCGCACGATCCACATCAACCTGCGAATGTAATAAGCCAGCAACGGCCATTCATTACATCAATGTCCACATAGAGATCATGAGCCTAATAGCGCACCTTAGTGAGGGTGAGATCCAGGGATCACGCCCGACGACGAGGGACTGGAGCGCCTCGACATAGATTTGCTTCTTTAGGTCATAGATAGTTTGGGTAGGTGAAATGGAGATAAGCAAGACGCTGCTTATGCCTTCAATATTGCAGTGAAAAGTGATCATTCAGGTCGCAAAAAGTCACTTGTGGTTTGGGAAGAAAGTTGCTGGAGAGGCGCACTGGTGACTCAGTATATATACATATTCCCCTATATGAATTCTCTCCTATTCGAAATCGAGCTGCGTGCGCTGCATGCCAAATTCCACCACAGACAAAATCGAGGCGCATCACTACTGTAGACCTTGTTTCATAGCACTGTGCTTATAAGTCCCGCCGGAACCTTTTCCTGTGTGTGTCCCCGACGGCGAGCGGAGCGGGAAAGCTGCACTGTGGTACAGCGAGATTGCGGTACTTGATATCAACGCGTCAACATACCAACGTCAACTACGGGAGTTGAAACCGGGCCGGCTGTATGCTCTCCCACGCCCATGTGCCATGCAATGCGGCGATGCCGATGCCGACTGTGCCGACGCCTGTGCAGTGCAGCGGCCGCAGCTCGCGCTTCCTCTTTATCAACACAAATGATCCTTGGGCGGCTAAATACAAAGTACAACCGTCTATAAGCGCAGCCTCTCATAGGGAACCACCATCATCATGTGTGATAGCTCTGCGCTCGCTCGGCACCTCATCGTCTCCACTGTTCGCTCCCTCTTCGTCCTTGTGTTGGCATTTTTGGGGGCGTCAGCTGCATATGTGTTCTATGTTTTGATGCGCCACCGTATATCTGCATATCGAACTCCATTGCGGAATCTCCCTGGGCCTGAAAAGGCACACTGGTACAAGGGTAACTTTGTTGATGTAGAGGAACCAGATTCGATGCGCCTGCAAGAGGAATGGGTTCACACATATGGGCATGTCCTAAAGTTCCATAGTTTTTTGGGGGTCCGTTTTCCTTTCTCTTCCCTCTAAATGTTGTTGAATCGTATACGATCTGCAGTTGCCAAAACTCTTAGCCATTGATCCTGTAGCTATCTCCCATGTCTTACAGCATAGCGACACTTTCCAGAAATCAGAAATCTTACGATTTAGTCTTGGTACTTTCACGGGTAGAGGTGTGTGTGACAGCCCATTTTGGAGTCCGATTTGAACGTTTTTCGTTAGGCCTCTTATTTCTTGAAGGTACGTTCCAAGTGCCTATAATAGGATAATGGGAGCATCACGTACGTTTTGTCCATCTTCCTTGCCTCTGCATTAGGACCACAGCATAAGAAGCAGGTGAGTTATGCGCATGTATTCCCATTTGATTGCCTCTCATTATCATCGGCATCAAATCGTAGCGCAGGGTCATGGTAAGCGCTCCTGAATACGGCTAGAAATCTCTCAAAACGTTTCCACCTGTTTTCTTCTCCAGAATCCCGCGTTTGGTCTTACACAAGTCCGAGAGTTCACATCCTTATTCCTCGAGAAATCATTAGAAGTATGCGTGACTGAGAACGGTCAACCCTCTAACTTCTGACTGGAGCATCCACAGCTTCGCGAGATTTGGGTCGATCTCCTTCACAAATCATCGCGGAGAGACGAAAAATTGAGCTTTGACGCATTTACGTGGTTGAACAAGGCCACCCTTGACATTATTGGACTCGCCGGTGACTTTCACTTACTTCATCCTCATTAGCCGGCCTAATTGCGCTTCTTCAATCTTGCCTAGGATTCAACTACACTTTCGACTCGTTACATTCAACGGATGAGAAACAGGACGATCTTTACGGGGCCATCCGCTCTATTATCAAGGCCCCCTCAAGCGGTCTTATATACATACTTCAGCTCTTCTTTCCAATCTTCCGCCCAATCGTAAGCATCTCACTTTTCCAGAAAATAAGTAAAATAATCGACATGTCTCTCCCGCAGCCAACTGCTCGCTCTCGTGTCCTTAGTACTGCTTTCCAAGCAATTCGACGCATTGGATCTCAACTGATCCATGACAAGAAGACCTCCGTGCTCGCTGGGCGCGATTCCAATGAGTCGGATGTCGTAGCAAAGCAGGATGTGCAGGGACATGACCTCCTTAGCTTGCTTATCAAATCGAACATCGCTGCTGATATGCCGGAGAGTATGCGCATGAGTGACTCGGAGATATTAGCGCGTGAGCGCTTTCCTCCCTATTTGATTTTGATTCTCTCCTCGTTTTGAGATCACGATAATAACATACGTTCTAGAGATACCCACATTCCTGCTGGCAGGACATGAAACTACAAGGTGAGCACTCTATCCAAGCCCACTCTTAGATATATATTCAGCCGTCTTCGTCACAGTACTGCGGTCGCCTGGACACTATTCGCACTCTGCTGCCACCCGGTGGTCCAAACCAAGCTCCGCGCGGAATTGCGTACTTGCCCGACCGATTTGCCAACCATGGATCAGCTTAACGCGCTCACGTACCTCGAAGGCGTCGTCCGCGAGTCTTTGCGTTTGTATGCTCCTGTATCCAATACCAACCGTATTACCATGCACGATGCGGAGATCCCACTGCAAAAGCCTTTTACGGACAAGCGCGGGGTCTTACAAAATACTGTTAGGTGGGTGCGGATAGTCATAATTTCGGTGCAGCGCGTGAATGGCATGGCTGGCTCTCTAACGGTACTCAAGGCTTGCTAAAGGCGACTTGGTGTCCATCCCAATTCGTTTGTTGAATCGCTCGACAGAGATATGGGGAGATGACGCGAACGAATTCAAGTACGTGCCAGTTTCGTTCTCTTGTATTTTGATGACGATGGGAGCGTTGTAGGCCCGAACGATGGGAGGACGTGCCGGATGCTGTGAATGAGCTTCCGAGTGTCTATGGCCACTTGGTGACGTTCATCGCTGGCGCGCACGCATGTATAGGCTACCGCTTTTCGGTCATGGAGTAGGTCATTCTCATCTAGCGTTTATTCCTCCCTCGCTGGCTCACTGTTTGACCATTACTTGCTAGGATGAAAGCACTTTTATTTACATTGGTGCGTGAGTTTGAGTTTGAACTAGCCCTGCCGGCAGAAGATATCGTACGCAAGTCGGCGGCCGTCGGTCGTCCTGTGATCGCATCAAATCCTAAGGCAGGGCCACAGTTGCCGCTGCTGATTCGACTGGCGAATACGGAGTGAGCGCGGGGAAGTTAGCGTGGGGAAGTTATGATGGTCACATTTTACGTCAACATGTATCACGGCAGGGCTGTGCATAGCCCCCATAAACCTTGGGTCGTCTACGTACGAGTCGCGCGGAGTATATTTAGCGGGCCTTGAATGAATAGTTTTGACCGTGTAGACATCCAATCGCCAGCCCTGTGGGCGAGGTGAAGGCATTTATCCGTATGGCAAGATAGAAAATCCATGACAAGATAAGGCGATACGATACCGCCTAAAGAAGCGCACTCCCGATAGAACAGCGACAAGTCATCGGAGGGGACAGCAACACAATCGTAAGTTACACCCGTCGGAAGGCCAGCCGGAAGTCAAGCCCGCCGACGGCACGCAAATCAAATTCCGGCCAACTCGGGGGTGCAAAGTGGCCGTGGAAAGGGGCGAGGTATTCTCTCAGGTGGTGCCATTCCCTTGCCAGTGCCAGTGCGACGCGCGCCCTGCGGCAGCGCAGCTCCGATGATCCTTGTAAACTGTTGGATAAATACGGCGGATGCTACGCTGTTGAGAGAATTTAGTCCCTCAATAGAGAACCCCCCATCATCATGCGTGACAACTTTGCCCTCGTTCGCCGCTTCCTCGTTCCAGCCGTTCGTTCCCTCTTTGTCCTTGTGTTAGCACTTTTCGGGGCTTCAGCCGCCTATGTATCCTATGTTTTGATGCGTCGCCGTATATCTGCATATCGCACTCCACTGCGGAATGTCCCTGGGCCAGAGAACGCGCACTTGTACAAGGGTAACTTTGTCGATGTACTGGAAACAGATTCAACACGCCTGCAAGAGGAATGGGTTCGGACGTATGGACATGTCTTAAAGTTTCGTGGTACTTTTGGGGTACGTCTTGCCTCTTTCCTTTCTCTTTCCATGTCTTTTCCATGAAGTTCGTTAAATCATATGCGATCTGTAGATACAGAAACTGCTTGCCGTCGACCCTCTTGCCGTGTCCTATGTTCTACAGCACAGCGACATTTTCCAGAAATCAGATCTCCTGCGCTTTAGCCTTGGGCTCTCACTGGTAGAGGTATGCATGATTTAGAGTCCGGCTTGACGTGCTTTGACGCTTCATCTCAGGCCTCCTATTTCTCGAAGGTATGTTCCTGGCGCCTGTCGCCTATGATCTGATAAGCCTCAAATACGTTTAATCTATCTTCCTGCACCAGGGACACAGCATAAGAAGCAGGTGACTTGGACGCATATATCCCCGTTTGACTGACTCTCATGGCATGAAATTGCAGCGCAAGGTCATGGTAAGCACTGGTGATAACGACTGGGGAATCTCTCCAACCCCCTACCGCCTCCAGAATCCCGCGTTTGGTCCTGCACAAGTCCGAAAGTTCACCTCATTATTCTTCGAGAAATCGTTGGAGGTATGCATTGGTGAGAGCGGTCAAGCCTTAGATTTCTCATCAGGGCTTCTGCAGCTACGCGAGATTTGGGCAGATCTACTCTCCAAATCAACACGGAAGGACGAAAAATTGAGCTTGAATGCATTTATGTGGTTGAACAAGGTCACGCTGGATATTATTGGACTAGCGGGTAACTCTCCCTTTAGTGCACCATCGTTGGGTACCCTAATTGCATTTTGGCAATCTCACGCAGGATTCAACTACCCTTTCGACTCGTTACATTCAACGGGCGAGGAGCAGAATGATCTTTATGAGGCGATCCGTTCTATTATAATGGCCCCCTCGCGTGGTCTTATCCACTCACTCCAGCTCTTCTTTCCAATCTTCCGCTCAATCGTAAACATCCAACTCATCTGGCGGGGACAAAAGAATTGACATCCTTTCCATGTAGCCAACTCCTCTCTCTCGTGTCCTCGCTCGCTCTTTCGAAGTAGTTGAACGTATTGGATTTCGACTTATCCATGACAAGAAGACCTCCGTGCTCGCTGAGCGCAATTACAATGAGTCCGATACCATAGAAAAGCAGGATGTGGAGGGACATGACCTCCTTAGCTTGCTTATCAAGTCGAACATTGCTGCTGATATGCCAGAGAGTATGCGCATGAGTGACTCGGAGATATTAGCCCGTGGGCATCTTTTCCCTTGTCCAAACTGTGTCCTTAATTTAATAACATACGTTTTAGAGGTACCCACATTTTTGATTGCGGGACATGAGACCACAAGGTACGGATCTCTTATCGATGCTCACCCTTCGATATACTATCAACCGTCTTTGTTACAGTACCGCGGTCGCTTGGACGTTGTTTGCGCTCTGCTGCCAACCCGCGGTCCAAACCAAGCTCCGCACCGAATTGCGCACCTGCCCGACCGATTTGCCGACCATGGATGAGCTTAACGCACTCCCGTACCTTGAAGGCGTCGTCCGCGAGGCTCTGCGTCTGTATGCTCCCGTATCCAGCACCAATCGTATTACCATGCACGACGCGGAGATCCCGCTACAAAAGCCCTTTACGGACAAGCGCGGGGTTTTGCAGAGTAGTATACGGTGCGGATAGCCACATCGCGCTACGGCGCGTGATGAAAGTTTGCTGACTCTCAGGCGGGGATTCAAAAAAGGGTTGCCAAAGGCGACTCGGTGGTCATCCCAATTCGTCTGTTGAACCGCTCGACAGACATATGGGGAGAAGACGCGAATGAATTCAAGTACGTGCCAATTTCACTCTCTTGCCTTTTTTTTTGACGATAAGGAGCGTTGTAGGCCCGAGCGATGGGAGGATGTGCCTGAAGCTGTGAACGGGCTTCCGAGTATCTATGGCCACTTGGTGACGTTCATCGCAGGTGCGCACGCATGCATAGGCTACCGATTCTCCGTCATCGAGTACGTTATGCACATATATCATTCACCCTCTCCCTCGCTGGTTCACTTATCTGATCATTAACTGCGACAGGATGAAAGCCCTTTTATTTACGTTGGTGCGCGGATTTGAGTTCGAACTGGCTCTGCCGGCAGAAGATATCGTACGCAAGTCGGCGATCGTCGGTCGTCCTGTGATTGCGTCGAATCCTGGTGCAGGGCCCCAGTTGCCGCTGCTGATTCGACTGGCGAATACGGACTGAGCGCGGGGGAGATTGTGACTGACGGCACGCATTCCATGTCGACGCTGTACCGACCTTGGGTTGTCTACAGAGTCGTGCAAATTACGGTTGGCGGATGCTCGAATGAATAAATGATGTTGTGGTTTCAATGTCGTACCCCGTCCCCCGCTCCTTTACACTGAATTCTCTTTACTCGCCGGCTCTATCTCCACCAGGGTAATTGGCTGTCCCTTTCGAAGTTTGTTGCTCATTCCAGCCCTGATCAAAAGAGGTTTTATCAACCCTCGTAACTTCATCTGTATCTAAATGGGACGCAGACAGACAAAGAGCTCCTCCTAACGAACAGTAGTATCGAAGAAAGTGTACCGTGTTCATAGGGCAATCGGTTTCCCTCCGGGAGGTGCCTGGCAGAATTTCTGACATGTGCAAAGTCGCGTTTTCAAGCTCATGGGACCAGGAGACAGACAGAAGCTGTATAATGCAGATATACAAGATGGTGCTATGGAAGATATGCAACGTGGAGTGGAATTATGGGGGTTCCAGTACTACAGGCCTGTGAGCGTCAGATCGTGTCAGAGATAATGATGTGTAGTGACAAGATCAGCTGATGTCGGATCGGGCCGGCTGACGTCAACGCGTTTCTCACTGGGCTTGACGGCCCGGCTTTGGCTCAGCCTATTCCGGCCTGGCTTGGCTCGGCCCAGGCCTGAAGCCGGGCCAAGCACAGCACTAGCGGGGAAGGCGATTTTTATCGGTATATGGCTGCAAGGGAAGAACTACGATAAGGTAAGGGGATGGATCGTGATAAGAGAAGACCAAGTGTTGAAATGCTTGTGCTGCGCCGCAGCTTCCGGACTCGTTCATCCGGCCCCCCCTATTTCTCAGAGCGCGCGCAGCGACTCCGGAATTCTTTTCGCACCCCTCGGGTGATGCTAAACTTGTCCGGACTGACTAATTTTGATATAACAATATTCCGTATTGTACTATATCAGGTGCGACGCAAACCGAAGCCAAAGTATGTATGAAGTAACTAACATTGTTTAAGGGCGCGACCACTACTTACAGTCTGGTATCACTCATCTTCCCCTTCATTCTAGCTTGTGATTAGGCTTAACCCCTTTCCAAAATATATAAGTAACAATATAACAATAACGAACAATAACTATTCCTGTCTTTCATTCTACTTCGCTCTCGCTTGTGACCTCACTATAAACTCCATCATCCATTAACTGTACCAGTATCTACTGGCTTCGCTCTGATCAGATAGTTAGAGGGAACAGAGTTTAACTTTCATACACGACTAAAAAACGTTTCAGTTGTTCAAACAAGTCAACTAGTCAACTAGTCATCGGTCATGTACACCCGTCGGAAGCGGGTAGTCCCGACGGAAATGTGCCTGCCCGGTCCGCTGTGAAGCCGATGAGACGCGAATCAAATTCCGGTCAACTCGCTCTCATTGTGCCAGTTCGACGCAGCGCCGTGCGGCAGCGCGGCTCCGATAACCCTTGCGTGGCAACTATTGCATAAATACAACGGATGCTATGCTATCGAGAGGGCGTAGTTCCTCACATAGATCCCCATCATCATGCGTGACAACTTTTCCCTTGTTCATTGCTTCCTCGTTCCAGCCGTTCGTTCCCTCTTTGTCCTTGTGTTAGCACTTTTTGGGGCTCCAGTCGCCTATGTATCCTATGTTTTGATCCGTCGCCGTATATCTACATATCGCTCTCCACTGCGGAATGTCCCTGGGCCAGAAAAGGCACACTGGCTCAAGGGTAGTTTTGTCGATGTACTGGAACAAGATTCAACACGCCTGCAAGAGGAATGGGTTCGGACGTATGGACATGTCTTAAAGTTCCACGGTGCTTTTGGGGTCCGTCTTGCCTCTTTTCTTTCTCTTTCCATCAAGTTCGTTAAATCATATGCGATCTGTAGTCACAGAAACTCCTTGCCGTCGACCCTGTTGCTGTTTCCTATGTTCTACAGCACAGCGACATTTTCCAGAAATCAGATCTTCTACGTTTTAACCTTGGTGCTCTCACTGGTAGAGGTATGCATGATTTAGAGTCCGGCTTGACGTGCTTTGACGCTTCATCTCAGGCCTCCTATTCCTCGAAGGTATGTTCCTGGTGACTGTCGCCTATGACTTGACAAGCCTCAAATACGTTTAATCTATCTTCCTGTGTCAGGGACACAGCATAAGAAGCAGGTGACTTGGACGCATATATCCCCGTTTGACTGACTCTCATGGCATGAAATTGCAGCGCAAGGTCATGGTAAGCACTGATGATAACGACTGGGGAATCTCTCAAACCCCCTACGGTCTCCAGAATCCCGCGTTTGGTCCTGCACAAGTCCGAAAGTTCACCTCATTATTCTTCGAGAAATCGTTGGAGGTACGTATTGGTGAGAGAGGTCCTGCGTTAGATTTCTTACCAGGGCTTCTGCAGCTACGCGAGATTTGGGCAGATCTACTCTCCAAATCAACACGGAAGGACGAAAAATTGAGCTTGAATGCATTTATGTGGTTGAACAAGGTCACGCTGGATATTATTGGACTAGCGGGTAGCTCTCCCTTTAGTGCACCATCGTTGGGTACCCTAATTGCATTTTGGCAATCTCACACAGGATTCAACTACCCTTTCGACTCGTTACATTCAACGGGCGAGGAGCAGAATGATCTTTATGAGGCGATCCGTTCTATTATAATGGCCCCCTTGCGTGGTCTTATCCTCCCGCTCCAACTCTTCTTTCCAATCTTCCGCTCAATTGTAGGCATCCCAGTCATTGGAAGGGACAAAAGAATTGACATCTTTTTCATGTAGCCAACTCCTCGCTCTCGTGTCCTCGCTCGCTCATTCGAAGTAATTGAACGTATTGGATTTCGACTTATCCATGACAAGAAGACCTCCGTGCTCGCTGAGCGCAATTACAATGAGTCCGATACCATAGAAAAGCAGGATGTGGAGGGACATGACCTCCTTAGCTTGCTTATCAAGTCGAACATTGCTGCTGATATGCCAGAGAGTATGCGCATGAGTGACTCGGAGATATTAGCCCGTGGGCATCTTTCCCTTGTCCAAACTGTGTCCTTAATTTAATAACATACGTTTTAGAGGTACCCACATTTTTGATTGCGGGACATGAGACCACAAGGTACGGATCTCTTATCGATGCTCACCCTTCAATATATTATCAACCGTCTTTGTTACAGTACCGCGGTCGCTTGGACGTTGTTTGCGCTCTGCTGCCAACCCGCGGTCCAAACCAAACTCCGCACCGAGTTGCGCACCTGCCCGACCGATTTGCCGACCATGGATGAGCTTAACGCACTCCCGTACCTTGAAGGCGTCGTCCGCGAGGCTCTGCGTCTGTATGCTCCCGTATCCAGCACTACTCGTGTGACCATGAACGATGCGGAGATCCCGCTACAAAAGCCCTTTACGGACAAGCGCGGGGTTTTGCAGAGTACTATCAGGTGCGGATAGCCCCATTTCGGTATGACGCGTGACGAAGGATGCTAACTCTCAAGCGGGGGTGCTTAAGGGTCGCTAAAGACGACTTGCTGGTCATCCCAATTCGTCTGTTAAACCGCTCGACAGAGATATGGGGAGAAGACGCGAACGAATTCAAGTATGTGCCAGTTTAGCTCTCTTGCTTTCTTTTGACAGTAAGGAACGTTGTAGGCCCGAACGATGGGAGGATGTGCCTGAAGCTGTGAACGGGCTTCCGAGTATCTATGGCCATTTGGTGACGTTCATCGCGGGCGCGCACGCATGTATAGGCTACCGATTCTCCGTCATCGAGTACGTTATGCACATATATCCCTCACGCTCTCCCTCGTTGGTTCACTTATTTGATCATTCACTGCGTAGGATGAAAGCCCTTTTATTTACGTTGGTGCGCGGATTCGAGTTCGAACTGGCCCTGCCGGCGGAGGACGTTGTACGCAAGACAGGGATCGTCGGTCGTCCTGTGATTGCGTCAAATCCTAGTGCGGGGCCCCAGTTGCCGCTGCTGATTCGACTGGCGAATACGGACTGAGCGCGGGAGAGAGTGTGACTGACGGCCCACATTCCATGTCGACCTGTATAGACCTTGGGTTGTCTACAGAGTCGTGTAAATTAAGGTTAACGGATGCTCGAATGAATGATGACGTTGTGGTTTCAATGTCGTACCCCGTCCCCCGCTCCTTTACACTGAATTCTCTTTACTCGCCGGCTCTATCTCCACCAGGGTAATTGGCTGTCCCTTTCGAAGTTTGTTGCTCATTCCAGCCCCGATCAAAAGAGGTTTTATCAACCTGGTAACTTCTTCATTTGTATCTAAATGGGACGCAGACAGACAAAGAGCTCCTCCTAACGAACAGTAGCATCGAAGAAAGTGTGGAAAAAATCGTTCAAAGGCGAGATGCCACACATTGGTCAGTAACGCCGTAGTCGTCGGGCACATACAGTCAATAATTGAACGCGAGAGATGTGTCGGCACGATCGTTCTTGAGAGCCTGGGTAATGAGAAGAAGACAATTCATTGCTAATCTGTGCTATGAGCTAGGGTTCCCTTAGAAATTCGCCGGCAATTTCTAACAGGAGTTAGTAACTGGACCCCCTCAAAGGTCTATTTCTAAACTAGTCGTTTACCAATGGTTATTAACCAGTTAGAATTGAGTTATTAACAGTGTTAATTGCGAGCGGAGCTCACATTTAATCGCCCACAGGGCTGAGAAATCATGAAATGAAAAGGTGAAATCCAATTCGAGAAATGGTAGGAGACATTCCAAAGATTCGCTGTGGGTTGTGCATGCAATCCTGCATCCCTCCATAATTCAAGTGTGCATTGCCAGCGCGACATTACATATGCTTGTCTCTAAATTTATTCAGTTCCAACACCGTTGATGTCGCATTTCTCACTCGACAGGGTTGCTTACAAATCCTTCCCTTTCTCAAATCCCCAACAGATCGTCCATATGTTGCTCTCTCTCTCCATAACTTCTCATGCACATGGAAACTGCAATGTCACATATGATTGTAACAACTACAGCTTGTTTTCGACACCGCATTCAGCTGTGCTTTCGCTGCTCGTGCCCTGCTCGAACGCCTTACACCCATTTGCTTACAAATCAACATGGCTTTTCACTTACAAACGCGGCTCGCATGGACCAGCCCCTGTTGGGTGCACATGCTCACAAATTTATGTGCAAATTTATGTGTCAGCTACAACACTCCATGCTCAGCTGCAGCAGCTGCAATTGGAAGACATAGCCCATAGATATGAATGGACTTAAGTTATGAGTATACCAAGATATATAATTTGTGAATGGACCTGTCTTGTCATGGTGGACTATTGGGACGCTTACGCTTACTAATATTCTTGCCTTATATGTACATATTTCCCACAGCTCGGCTGGAGTCGTCACCACTTCCCCCTCCCTACTTTACCCTACTGTTATTACACTCCTGCCGATCCCTTCTGCTGTTGTGTTGCCTCGGCTCGTTACTAAACTACTTACACTAATATGCCGACGAGTTTCGTGGCCTTACTGCCGCTGAAACACGTCATAGACTGCCGATGACTCTGCCTAAATAGTTATGTATAAATACGCTCATAGAAGGGGACCAAAAGCCTTAAGCTTGGTCTCTTGTGAATCCTAGACATTCTCAGAGCAATCCTCCAAGTGATTCGAAGCTTCCCAGCCCCTTTTCCCTCCCACTTGCGCCCTAGAACGTACCCTAGGGTCTGCTAAGCGACTTAGTGATGTGTTTCACTTAATCTACCATATATAGTAAACCGAGTCCCAATTAGGAACTCTTCGAACTCCGACACATACATTAAGCGCTCAGAAAGGCGTTGCCTTTCTTCGCTTCAGACAAACGAAGGTCACTGAGTAACGGACCTCTCAGTGCTCTATAGAATCGCCCTATCTGCACCAGAACCCCCAGCAGGAAGGAGCAGCTCCTTCCATTCACGACCTTAGTGGCATACCAACGAACTAAGTGCAATACAAGGCGTATCAGCACTCCAGACATCCCTTCCTTTGGACACTCGTCTTGAGTATCCAAATCGACTCCTTCACATCTAGATCCCCTTCCTCCTTCAGGAGATAGGGAATGACAGCAGCCAGCACCGCCACTACCCACAGCCGTTCTAACAAGGCGTTAGAACTCCACAGAAGACGACCAAGATGACGGTCACCGACACAGATATCATCCTACACTTACAACAGAAAGACAGAGACAGGCCAGATGCCCTACCCCTCATAGCAATAGAACGAACAGCCAAGGAGGCTGCCAGACAGAAACATCGACAGAACCGCCACGCTCTGTCCAGTGTGACATGTCTATTGACCAAGTGAGCCCCCACAGGCTTTGACTGTGTCCCTGGTAGTTTATATACAGTTAAAAATTGAAAACATTGCCCTATGAAGGAGCCAGACACTGCCCCAGACACTGCCATACATCTACCAATTCCAGTTTGGGCCCATATTTACTGGCTGTACTGATTTCAGTGGTGCCACCATAGTGTTGCTGCAGTCCAGCTAGAAGCTGGCTGAAGAGCTGGAAGCTGGTTGCATGCACAGCTCAGCTGGCCAAGCTGATCATGTGGAAAATGGTTGGCTACTGTCACCGCCAAGGGTTTGACAGCAACAATAGACGTGCTAAGTCGATAAGCTAGGACTCGAAGTGTCCTAGAAGACTTATAGAGAGGAAGTCGACCTGCAAGTCAATGTCGATACCTGGGTTACCGCTTGCTGAGCTCCGACTCAGTAGCCACCTGCAATGAAGTAGAACACTGCTAGTATTGAGACAAGAGACTCAACTTGCCTCTACCAGGCGTAATGAGTCCTCTATTTATAGTACATAGTACTTGAGGGCAGGCCTAGGGCCTGAAGGGGCAGTGCTACCTGTTTATACCTGAAACACGAAGGAGAACAATAGTGACCAATAGCAAAGGTCACTCAAGAAATCACAAGCTGATCGACATGAAACGGGGCTCAGACATGAAACGGGGTCACAATACTCTAGTTGGCCGGTTCCGCAACTTACAGGGGCGCAATGGTGTTGAACCATCACCCCAGGCCAGTTACACCACTCCCTCACTAGACAGGATGCCCTCATCCTGTTTTCCTCCATGCTGACCGTCTGCCCAGCTGCGGCTGGAACCGCTCAACTCCCACTTGTGGGACCTTTTTCCCTGCCCTAGCTGTGACAAGTTGATCCTCGGAGGCCTGCTTGGCAGCCTCAGACGCTGCCAAATTCGCTTGAGCCAGGCGTAGCTCAGCGTGCAGCATGTTGACCTCGCGATCCAGGACTCGGTATTGTGTAACCTCGGCAAGGAGAGGCCAGTCATCCAGGTCGATGATGGCCTCCCGGAGTGGGTGATAGTTGATCTCAGTTCCCCAGAGATGGGCGCGGAACCATGCTGGGAGTGGCGACAAAGGGAAGTCATCGAATTCCAGGCGGGCATAGAGATTGATGATTTGGGTGTCGTGGTCGCCTGTCGTGTTGGCTGCCAGCCCGGCCACCTGTCCGTCGTCCAGCTGCTTGATAAAGATGGCGGGTTTCTCGCCATCCGGGGTGGTGATGGTAAATTCTGGGAGCCTCCCCTCGTTTTCGACATACCCGTCAGGGCACAGCAGGGGCTCCCCGTTGATTTGCTGGATCCATGCCTTAAGCTCGCGGTTGTCTTTGTTGACCTCCTCGAATTGTCTTTTGAGGCATCTTGCCTCATCTTGGAAGAGGGCCTCACGCTGTTGGAGGGTGGAGGCGAGACCCGAGGCCAGCTGTTGAAGCTGGACTGGCCCCAAGTCCTTGTATCCGTTGAGGACGGATCGGACAGTTCCAGGAGAGAGGGGGCCTTCCCAGAAGGCGTTGGTCTCCAGGTTGGGGAAGGCGCCAGGGAGACGGATGGAGTGGGAGGCAGGCATGGTAGAGGGGTGTTCGGTGCTGGTTGTTGCGGTGGGAGGTCTGCCAATCGCCTCGACCTCGATGTGTGAGGAAGGGGGTGGAACTGGGACTGGAGCGGGAGAGGACATGATGAAGCGATGGTGTTTGTGAGAGCGGAAGATGTGTGAGCTGATACTTTCGCTGGGGGTTTCTGCTTCCCTTTTATATCTTTCAAGGGCCGGCGTTTGTGATACTCCTGAAGGAGATCCGGGGCGTACACCTGGTCAGCTGGTTCCCAGG
The DNA here is from genome assembly GCA_022376555.1 of Russula compacta. Lineage (NCBI taxonomy): Eukaryota > Fungi > Basidiomycota > Agaricomycetes > Russulales > Russulaceae > Russula > Russula compacta. The sequence continues at coordinate 40,574 of WTXH01000121.1, forward strand.
TGTTGTCACTTTCAGGGTAGCCCCGCCACTTTATGAGATATTGGAGCTTCTTTGATCGCCCTTGATGGCAATGGTTTCTGATTTGCTCCACTTCGTATTGTTCTTTGCCATCAATCAGATCAGGGGGAGGTCTAGCGTAATTGGGCCCGTGGGTGTCCGTCTCCCTATATGGGGTAAGAAGGGAGGCGTGGAATACTGGGTGGATCATCCATGAGGTGGGGAGTTGGAGCAGGAATGCGACCGGGGATACTTCTTTGAGGACTTTGAAAGGGCCATATCTCTTTGGGTTTAATTTGGACCCTTGATGCCAGAGCATCAGGTGGGTCCCTTCCAGCCACACATGGTCCCTGGCTTTGTATTGTCCCGGTGGTGTTTCGGCCGCCTTTCTATTGATGGCCTTGATTGCCTGCTCTCGTGTTTCCTCCATTCGCTGCGTTCGTTGCTCGGCCACTTCATTGTTAGTCTGGATTCCCAGATCTCCGGGGCCCAGTGTTGGTTCATAGCCGATGAGGATTTGATTGGGTGATAGCCCGGTGGTGCTGTTTTTCCGGTTGTTGTGTACTGCTGTTGCGACTGCGACCCATTCTGTCCAATCGTCTGGTTGTCCACTTGTCACCAATCGCAGGTATTGTTCTATCCATTGATTCTTTCGTTCAGATAGTCCATCGGTTTGAGGATGGGCTGCGGTGGATAGGTTTTGTTGTATCCTGAGCCTCTTTGTGAGTGCTTTTCCAAAGCTTGAAGTGAATCATGGGTCCCTATCACTGATAATTTTCTTTGGTAGTCCGTACCATGGGTAGAGGTGGTCCAGGTAGAGTTGGGTGATCCCCGGTCCTGTAATGCTTGTGGAGCAGGGAAGAAACAGGGTGGCGCGCGAACATCCATGGTCTACGATAGTAAGGATTGCGTCCAGTCCTTGTTTTGGTGGTAGCCCGGTGATCAGGTCCATGGCTATGGTTTCGAAGGGCAGTGTGCCTGGCGTAGAGGGGATTCGGTAGAGGGGAACATGAGGCCAATGCATCAGTATTTTGGCTTGCTGGCATGTTGCGCATCCTCTAACATAGTCTGCGATCCATTCTTTCATTCCCGGCCACCAGTACCATTCTTGTACCTTCTGTAGGGTCTCGTCTCTTCCTGGGTGGCCAGATGTGGGTATGTCATGGGCATTTCTGACGATGGCTCGCTTGAGTTCTTTGAGGTCTGGCACGATAGTCTTTCCTTGAATCGTTTGTGCTGTCTGGATCCTGTGGGATGGGATGATTGTGACGTTTTTATTATCATCTTCACCATGGTCCACATTCGCTGGTCTTGACAGCGCATCTGCTACACTGTTTGTTTTTCCTGGAATGTATTCCAGGATGTAGTCATATTCTTGGAGGTTGGCATGCCATCGAGCGGTTCGTCGATTTAGGTTTCTTGGCGACTTCCAATATTGGAGGTTGGTGTGGTCAGTGCGGATTATGAATGGTTGTTTTGTCCATCCTAAGTAATGCCTCCAGTGGGCGAGTGCTTTCATGATGGCTAACAGTTCTCGTTTGTAGATGTCGTAGTTTCGTTCCGTGGGTGTGAATGTCGCCGAGTAGTACGCCACTGGGTGTAGCACGGGTTTGTGTCATTGGGCCAATGTTGGTGTGAGGTTGTGCTGTCCCTCCTGTGAGAGTACGGTGCCTACGCCGTATGCTGATGCGTCGACATGGAGTGTGAACTGTTTCTCGACATCTGGTTGGATCAGCACCGGGCTGCCACACATTCTAGTTTTTAGTTCTTCGAATGCCCTCATTTGCGTTTCTCCCCAGTGCCACGGTGTGGTCTTCTTTGTTAGTTCTAGTAGGGGTCGTGCGATTTTTGAGTAGTTTGGGACGAAGTAGCGGTAATAGCCTGTGAACCCCAGGAAGCTCCTGACTTCAGTGGGGCTTTTTGGTGGGGACCAATCCGCGATTCCCTGCAACTTTTTAGGGCTCATTCTGAGGTGTCCCTTTCCTACGATGACTCCTAGGTATTCGATCTCCTCTTTCTTGAATTGGCACTTTTCGGGTTTGAGGTAGAGATCGTTTTGCTCTAGCTTGTCCAACATTCGGTGGACATATTCTCGGTGTCTAGACGTGTGTTGTTCTTCCGTTTCATGGGGTAGTTTGGCTGTATGAATGGCAATATCATCCATGTAGACAGAAAGCCAGCCTTCTCCTACTTCTTGTCGGAATATGGCATTCATCATCATCTGGAATGTTGCCAGAGAGTTGGTGAGGCCGAAGAACATGACCGTAGGTTCGAATAATCCCTCATGTGTGAGGAAGGCGGCTTTCCATTCGTCTCCTTCTTTGATTCTGATGTTGTTGTATCCCCATCGTACGTCTACCACTGTGAATTTGGTACATCTGCTGAGTCGGTCTACGACTTGCGGGATGAGAGGTGAGACGTTCCTGTTTCTCTTTGTCCACTTGTTGACAGGCCGGTAATCCTGGACTGGTCTTAACTTCCCGTCCTTCTTCACAAAGAAGAAGTTGGCCGTGTATGGCGATTTTGATATGCGAATGGTTCCCCTTTTTAGATGTTCTTGGACAAATTTGTGCATTTCGGCTTTCTCTTCCTGCGTGAGGGGTAGTAGCCGTCCTGGCATGGTGTCAGGTGCCCCTGGTAACAGTTCGATGGCGTGGTCCCATATGGTTGAACTGGGCATTCGTTGCAATTCTTCCTCGCTGAAGACTTTTCTATGACGTCTATATTCAGTTGGTATAGCATTGTTTAGTCCTGGGTTGTCCGTGACACCTCCTATCATCACCCTTCCTAGGAGGTATGTGTCGGTTCTCTTCCTGACTGGCCATGGCACGTTCTGGGTTCTGGGTACATATCTTGCCTTTGCGGCATTCGGGGCTGAGAGGACGATGGGGAGATGGGTGAAATCGATCCATCCTCTTTTCCAGTCGATCTTTGGTTGGACAGAAGCAAACCATGGATACCCGAAGATAGCCTTGTGGTCCCCTAGATTGGAGAGGAAGAACCTCTGGTTTGTAGTCTGCGTTCCCGTTTTGAACTGTAGATCGGTATAATATTTGAGTGCTCCGCTTTTATTTTCCGTTCCGTTGACATTGAACAACGGCCTTGGATTCACTAATTGTTTGATGGGGAGCCATAGCCACCTGGCGTAGTCTAGGCTCATGAAATTTTCGGTAGCCCCTGAATCTAAGAGGGCTACTCCTTCGGCTCTTTTTGCGATCGATCGTGCATAGAAGCGAACTGTCATGGATTTCCTTGCTGATATATACACGTTCTCGCTATGAATCCGCCTAAGCAGGGCCGATCTGATTAGGCAGAGGGAAATTCCTGTGCGACTCCCATTTCTTTGGCCAGTTTGATCTGGTTGTCGAGGGACATCCCCTCTAGCTGCGCTCGCATGTTAGCCACCGAGGTTCCCTCCGATGGCTCTGCCATTTGATAGTCTTGGTCTTCCTCTTCTTGGAAGTCGATGAGGTTGGCCTGTCTGGGGCCTTGTCTGTATGGGTTTCTTGGTTGTTGCCACCTTTCTGGGCAATTGCAGGCGAAATGCCCCTCCTTTCTGCAGTTGAAGCATCGCATTGCTTCGTATCCTGGGGCTGACACGTTCCCCCTTGTGGGCGGCCTGGTCCTTTGTCTCCAATTTCCTCGTCCTCTCCAGTTGTTAGGGATGCGACCTCTAGACAGGTCCATCGGCACCGGGGTGTTGTTCATGGACGGTGGTGCGTTTGTCGAGTTGTATTGGGGGCGGTTCCCCTGATTATATCTGGGTTGCCAGTTCCTTTGTTGGAATGGCGGTGGTCTGGGTGGATTGTTGAACCATTGGAACGGTGACTGCACTCCCAAGGTCTTCTTCAGGATACCATCTATGATGGTTTTCCCTTGTGCGATGGTCTTGACCTTCTCTTTGAGGTCATGGTAATTGAGGGGGATTGGTGGTTTGAGCGTATCGTGCAGGAGTGAAGCCGGAATTCCCTGGAGGAAGATGTTATATGTTTCCTCATTTCCTAGTGTGTATCTGGCCTTTCTTGCCAGGCTTTCAAACCTGGTGATGTATTCATCGTAGTCGGATCCCTTCATCCGACAGTCTCTGATCTCATTCCTGGCCCATTGGGCTGCCTGGGTGTCTTGGAACTGTTGGCTAAACTCCAAGAGGAATTGGTCCCAGAGTGCTGGGATGTTGTCTTGAGGCATGTGTAATCTGTCGATCCATTTGCCCATATCCCTGACCCATTGGGCTGTATTTTCGCCTTTTATGAGGGTGAGGGTGAAGGCAATTTTCTTGAACGGGGAGTTGTATCCTGCCACATCTGCATTTAGGCGCAGGTATCCTTTCACTTCTTCAATGAAGTTGTCTGCTTTCGATCTGTCTCCCATGAAGACTTGTGGAAGTGCTCCCATGGTTTTTACATCGGCGACTGCTGCTACCAGTACTTGCGGTGCGTTTGGATCTGGTCCTGGTGGCCCTCCAGGTCCCCCAGGTCCTCCAGGTCCTCCAGGCCCTCCTGGTCCTCCACCGGATCCTCCCGGGGGCCCTGCCCTTCTAAGGACCTGTCTGAGGATGTTCTGGATATGTTGTGGTGCGCTTTGGTTGGTCGTGGATGGTTGGGCAGCCACAGCTGTGGCTGTAGTGGTTTGGGTGGACATGGTTTGTGAGATGCTGGGGATTCTAGCCCCTGCTGGTATGGCGTCGGTGAGTAGTCCTTGTAATGGAGTGAGGGTCTTGATGGGGAATGCTGGTGCTTTTTCTTCTACTGGTGTGATCTTGATCTTGTTGAAGGTGTCATTGATTTCTTTGACTGCTTCGTCTGACTTGGTATCTGAGACGACCTCAGGCTCTTCTAGCTCTTCGTCGAGAAGCTCGTCAGCTTCTGATCCTTCCGTGTCGTATTCGTGTAGCTGTGAGACTGCCGCTCCTAGAGTGTATTGTCCTCTGTCCCAATGGACTTCTTTCCACCTGTCGTTGTGGATGCACACCAGCTTTGGATTGGTCGGTGCTTTGCCTCTTGCTGTAACGATAATCTGTATGTCCTGATCTGTGGGATTGGCTGGGTGTTCTTTAGAGATGTATCGAACTCTATGGTTCCTTCTGCCTCCAATGGCGTCTACCCAGTCGAGGGTCATGGTCTGCAGTGTCCCTTCTGAACTGCTAGCCGTATTGAAACAAAGTTGAGTCTAATGTCACCGCCAAGGGTTTGACAGCAACAATAGACACACTAAGTCGACAAGCTAGGACTCGAAGTGTCCTAGAAGACTTATAGAGAGGAAGTCGACCTGCAAGTCAATGTCGATTTCCGGGTTACCGCTTGCTGAGCTCCAACTCAGTAGCCACCTGCAATGAAGTAGAACACTGCTAGTATTGAGACAAGAGACTCAACTTGCCTCTACCAGGCGTAATGAGTCCCCTATTTATAGTACATAGTACTTGAGGGCAGGCCTAGGGCCTGAAGGGGCAGTGCTACCTGTTTATACCTGAAACACGAAGGAGAACAATAGTGACCAATAGCAAAGGTCACTCAAGAAATCACAAGCTGATCGACATGAAACAGGGCTCAGACATGAAACGGGGTCACAATACTCTAGTTGGCCGGTTCCGCAACTTACAGGGGTGCGATGGTGTTGAACCATCACCCCAGGCCAGTTACAATGGCCATGCTACACCAAGCTGGCTTGTTGAACAGCTTTTGGGAGCACACTGTAAGCACCACAGTTCACGTCTACAACTGCACTCCCATCTGCTTGCTGGAGTGGAAAACCCCTCATGAGTGATGGAATGCAGGTCATGTTCCAGACGTCTCACACTTCCATGTCTTTGGATGCAAGGCATATATGCATGTGCCAGCTGACAAGCAATGGAAGCTCGACACGAAAGCGCTGCCTGTTGTCTTCATTGGGTATGAGGCTGGTAGTAAGGGATACCACCTCTGGGATAAAAGTACCCACTCTGTTCGAGTGTCAAGGGATGTGACATTTGACAAGAGTAGCTTTCCCACTGTAGACAAAGAGACTGAGCCCTCAACACACCAAGGGCTCACTGCATCTCCTCCTCCTATTCCCATTCCATTTATTCCAGTGAATGCAGAACCTAACATGTCTGCACTGCCACTACCCCCACACGCAGCATCACCTACTTCCTCTTCTGAGGACAAAGATCAGGTGACGACTTACTTGAACCCAAAGTAGAGCGGCCCACTACACCACCCACCCAAGGCACTCTTCCCCCTTCTATGCCTATTGCTAAGTGCCCTCCTCCTTCTACGCCACCACCCTGCCCTTCTGCTTCACAAACTTATAAGCGAGTGGAAGAGTCTCCACTGGATCCTATGATTCTGGGGGATTTGCTGAGTGCTTCGTCACTCCCAGGCGATTGGTGCATGTGCCTATACCAAATCGAAGGTACTTCAATGAGGATAATGCTGAGGCACCTGGCACCCAGTGGCTAGGGCACGTGGAACTGTTTGCTGCAGCTTATGTAGGAAGGGATCTGGTCACCTATGCCAAGGCTCTAAAGTCTAAAGATGCCAAGGAGTGGCAGAAGGCCTGTCAATATGAGATAGATGCCTTAGCTAAAAATGACACATGGGAGTTAGTCGATCTCCCGGTGGGCCGCAAAGCTGTAAAATCGAAATGGGTATTCAAGTTGAAAGCTGATGGTCGCTTCTGCGCCTGGCTAGTGGCGAAGGGATTTATGCAGATCCCTGGTATAGATTATGATGAAACCTTCTCCCCTGTCGCACGTTTTGAGTCTCTCAGACTCCTCCTAGCATTAGCTGTGCTAGAAGATTGGCACATACATCAGATGGATGTCAAGTCGGCGTTCCTCAATGGCATGCTCAACGAGGAGATTTACATGGAGCAACCACAGGGTTTCGTTGTCACTGGAAAGGAGAATAAAGTATGCAGGCTCAAAAAATCTATTTATGGTCTCAAACAAGCCTCCCGCACATGGAACTTACAATTCCATGGATTCCTTTTGGAACTTGGCTTTAAGTGGACATTCTCCAATGCTGGAGTTTACATTTACGTGATGTCTTCATCATGGGGGGAGGATTCATCTCCGTTGATTGTCATTCTATATGTTGATGACATCACTATTATGGGTGCTTCTCTAGAAGCTGTCAAGCATTTAAAAGAAGATCTACAGAAGCGTTATGAAATGTCAGACCTTGGGGAAATAGAGTCCTATCTGGGGATTCGAATCACCTGTGACAGGTCATGTAACTGCATTGAGATTGACCAGTCTGGTTATGTACATGATGTATTAGAACACTTTGGCATGTCAGACATGAACCCACATAATACCCCACTACCGGCTGGTGCAGACATGCACCTGGTCAAAAATACTGAACAGGCCTCCCTTGCAGAGATTAAACACTACCAAAGCCTCATAGGCAGCCTACTTTATGTACAAATTGGCACTCATCCGGACATTTCCTTTGCTGTATCACGTTTGGCCCAGTATGCAGCAAATCCCTCTAAGCAACATCTACACCTTGCCCAATATGTTCTATCCTACCTAGTGGGAACCAAGGACATGCACTTGTGCTACGATGGGGCCAATGGCAATGGCCTTCACGGCTACTCTGACTCCTCTATGGGAGACAATATGAAGGATTGTCAGTCCACTTCCAGTTATGTATTCTTGCTTGCTAATGGCGCAATTTCCTGGTCGTCCCGTAAACAAAAGACCATCGCCCAAAGCACATCTGAAGCAGAGTACATGGCCCTGGCCGATGTGGCCAACCAAGCTGTCTGGTACCGAGGTTTCTTGAAGGAACTTGGGTACACCATTGAGGACCTTGTCCCTCTGCATGGTGACAACAAAGGCACAGTTGACCTCGCGCTAAACCCAGTCACTGGCCATTGATCCAAGCACATTGACATTAAGCATCATGTCATTCAGAGTACATAGAGGATGGTCAAACTTCTCTAATACGTACACCTACGGAAGAAATGGTTGCAGATGGCTTCACCAAGTCGCTCTTGCGCACCCTCCTTCTGCACTTCAATCCCGACATGGGTCTTTGTGCTCCATAATTGTTGGATCATGGGGGAATGTTGAGATGGAACATCTGCACGGCTATGCCCGGACCGGACAGTCTCATGCTCAGGGGTTTGGTAGAACTGGACCAGACATTACAAGGGGCACTTAATGCTCCAGGACAATTACGGACTTAGTGAGCACATGTTGGCACATGGACTGCATGGACACCTATGTACATACGATACCCTAGAACAATGTGATTATGCCCTTATGGCCGATCTAAGAACTCACTTTTGTCATCTGACCCAATTATTGTATGATTGAACTGTTTCAGATTGACACTTTACCTACTGTCTTTACAATCAGTTAGTTGCAGTCACATATGGACCTTTTAGTACGGTTCTACGCTTACATGTACCCCTTCTGAGGGCTCAGGGTATGTGCGGACTCATCAGACTTGTCCATATGTAGAATATTGTAATTATGCGATATAGTGGATGCCTGTACTCACCCCTTAAGGGTTTATGAACATATGTAGACCATAGGGACTATAAATACACCCTTGGGAGTGAGCAAGACATCTTATCTCCTACAGAGTTCTTTCTCTGTGTGAACACCCTCTTCAGCTGCACTTCATCACAGTCAACACAATTGGAGGAATCAAGTTGGACCTAGACTTTGATCTGTATAGCCTATGCACCCTATCTCACTCTTTGTTTGCCTTTTACTCTGATGAAGTGCAGCTAAAGAGGAATATGAACAGAGAAGATAACTCTGTAGGAGATGAGATGTCTTGCTCACTCCCAAGGGTGTATTTATAGTCCCTATGGTCTACATATGTCCATAAGCCCTTAAGGGGTGAGTACAGGCATCCACAATATTGCATATACACTATATTCTACATTTGGGTGAGTCCAATGAGTCCACACATACCCTGAGCCCTCAGAAGGTGTACACATAAGTGTAGAACTAGTCTAAAAGGTCTGTATGTGAATGTAACTGTCACATGACCTAAAGACCCACTTCCTTTTTCGGACTTACCCCTCTATACTGTATATACTAATATTATATGTAGGGTACCAGTACCCAGTACCCAAACCAATCATGTATCAGTGATCGATCTTATCTAACCAAATATGAAACACCATACTTAGGGACTGGGTACCATTACTATATATAGTAACTACTTCCCACCCCACATTATGTTCTCACCACTACTTCCCATTACTGTACTATACTGTGCTGCACAGTCTGCAGCAAAGACTGCGGAATGCAGCAGAAGTGCAGCAATGGGCAGCTAGCACAGCCTTGTTTTCCAGTAATATATAAAGGCCCCAAGTTCTGAGGACCAGCCTTAAGCTTGGTCTTCTGTGTAATACAGGACTTTAAGCCTCACACAGTCAGAAGGGAGTGCCTCCCTACCCTAAGAGCAATCATTCCACTCAACTCATTTGCCACTCTCATCTCTGAAGAGATTGAAGCTGATAGAGCTGTCACTGAGAGTAATAGACTGAAGGACATAAGCCAATTTAGTAACATGGCATCCTCATTGATATTTGAAACTGACAAGTCAGCTCAGAACAAGGAGCAACTCAGAGGAATGTTCAGTCAAGGGATGACGCCCTTAGACCTGATTACCAGAAAGACACAAACCACAGTTGCAAAAGCCAACTGGGTTAGATGCATCAGAAAGCACGTACAGTATGCAAGCTTCTTGAAAGCCATATGAACCAGAACCTTTTGGTTCAAGCCTAGATGAACTTAGGCCAAATGAAACCAGTCACTTAGAATCCACTGTGTGGATTCTTCACTCCAGAAACTGAACTGAATCACTCAGGATTGCAAGGCAATCCTTCGCTCACATCTCAGTTGTTAAACCACAGTTCAAATACCAGTACAGAGAGACATAATCTGTCTCTTCCTCTTCCTTGTCCTCATCACCAACCTCCTACTCCTATCCCTCCTGAGCATCACTGCTCACCATCACTACACCTTCCACTTTAAGCCTGAAGTAGGCTGACTCCTGCAGCAGACGACCATCCCTGTCGACAGAAACCTTCTTGGACAAGGAAGGCCGGACTGACTAGCAAAGACTGCTAGAATCATGTTGAAGAACCCTGACAAGCCTATCCTGGGCATGACAGTAACTATGTGATCATAAAGACAGTAGGTAAAGTGTCAATCTGAAACAGTTCAATCATACAGTAATTGGGTCAGATAACAGAAGAGAGTTCTTAGATTGGCCATAAGGGCATAATCACATTGTTTTAGGGTATTGTACATATGTAGGTGTCCATGCAGTCCATGTGCTGACATGTGCTCACTAAGTCTGTAATTGTCCTGGAGCATTAAGTGCCCCTTGTACTGTCCAGGCCAGTTCTACTGAACCCCTAAGCATGAGACTGTCCAGTCTGGGCATAGCTGTGTAGATGTTCCATCTCAACACACTCTTCACTGCCACTCCCTTTCTCTTTAGGCCATTTCTTCATCTGACTCAAGCTTTCTTTCTTTTTTACTCATCCCTCTCTCCTCTCTCTCCCCTTCTCCAGGTCTTTTACTTCCCTTTGGGGCAAACATACCACACTTATGTGTTGTACAGTACAGAGATTGGTGCCATTGTTTTGCCCAGCCTCTACTGCTGCTGCCTCTGTTGTCCCCTTCTGCTTCTTTATTAGGCCTGGTTCCTTAAAGTCTTTTAGGTTTACCATGCATATGGCTTTCCATAGCTAATTGTTTGGCTCTACTTAGATCATGAATAGGGCTGATCTAAGGAGGCATAGTAGCTTTATGTTGTGTTAGGTGCAGGACCTCACCCAGTTGTTATAGGTATGTGACCAACACTTGTTCTTCCTTGTGTGTGGAACCTTACTCCCTGCCACCACTAGCCCCATCACCAGCACTGGCAGCACTGCTGCTGCCATCACCATCACCATCACCACCACCACCACCAGCAGCACTGCCACTGCCATCACAGTCACTGTCACCAGCATCAGTGCCAGCATGGCAGCAGCAACAACAGCCTACCTGCCCTTATCCTCACCCCCATGCCTTGCCCTTGTCCAAGGCATGCTGATACACACCTTGGCCCAAAACCCAGAGGATGTACACAAGGGTACATGCATGCATTCATGCCAGAACCTCACTCACCAGCACCAGTGCTGCTTGCCACCAGCACCAGCAGTGTTTGCTGCCACTGCCTCCACCCACACCCACACCTGCACCTGCACCAGGATTGGCAGCAGCGCTGTTGCTACCCCACCAGCACCAGGGCCAGCAGCAGCAGCACTGGCAATGCCCCCACCAGGATAAGGGCCAGCAGCAGTGCCGATGTTGATCACACCAACACTGGGGCCAGCCATCACCAGTGAGAGCAGTGACACTTAGATGTTGTCAGTTCCTCAAGTACTGAGGGAATTTGTTGAGGACTCAGCCAATGCGCCCACTACCACAGGTGGGAAGTAACCATCATTGCTCTGAAGCAATTTGTTGATAGTACTAGAGCTTGAGTGAACATTTGGTATACTGGCAACTTGTGGTACACAGAAGATGATACACAGGATGCTTAGGATAGTGAAACAAGCCACAGCTGCTCTTAGAGACGATAGAACACTAACCACTACTCCTATTGGACAGGAGACTTGACTTAGAGTTGAGTCTCTGTATGCACACACATATAAATACTACCGTACAAGCTGTGAATTGGCCCTAACTCCGGCTGACTAACTGTTACTTCTGCTGACTGAGATGCTTACTGATGCTGACTGAGGTCCTACAAATCATGCTGACTATCCTAGGATACTAGCTACTTGGAAGTCCAAAAGTCCGACCAGTATCTTACCAACCCCAGGGCTAGACTAGTCTACCAGTCCTGGGGGTCAAATGCCTCTCCTAGATACCATCAGCGGTTATCTTGCCCCTTTGTAAGCTGCTCTGTGACATCACCCTTAGTCTAGAATTTAGCCACACTGCAGCATGAGCTGTTAGGGATGGAGGAGAACTTCTTATGCTGGTCTTGCTTGAGGAATGGGTCATCTTGGAGGGCCCTGAATAGGGCATAACTTTTGTAGGCATGGGATGCAAGGAGGCATCACTGATTCTGCTCTTCTTGATAGCACAGAGCATTAATTTGGGCATTGAGCTCCCTGCTCTTGATATGCACTCCTGTGAGGTCAGTGACCATCTTGTGATACTGCTGGAACTCAGCAGTGATGCTCCAGTGTCCCCCCAAGTCCTGTGCTTGACACAGCATTGCATTAAAGGTGTGGGGGTCTGTGAGTGCTTCAAAGAAGAGGATACTCACCATCTTGGGCAATGGTGATGCAACTGGGGGTGAATAGTTCATGGCAATAGATGGCTTCTCCTTTGCCAGAGGTGCCCAAACAGCACTGCCCCTCAAGTTTGACATAGGTAGCAAGTGTGTGGAGGGTGTAAGCACCATCAGTGACGGGAATGAAGAAATTGGGCACTCGCCCTTCATTCTCTTCATACCCTTTGGGTACCCCCAAATCCTCTTCATTGGCAGTGAGCTGATCATCTCTCCAGTGCTTGTAGGTGGCTTCCAGGCGAGCCACATTCACCTCACACTCTGCCAGAGTGTCTGTTTGTCCTTTGAGTATGGCAAGTTGCTTTTTGTTGTCCTGGGCAACTTCTTTGCTCTTGTGCACCATGCTTGCCAGCCCTTTTGCAATGTAGATGAGCTGGTCATTGGAGGGGCTGTTCCCTTTGAGAGCAGTGTGGATGGTCTATGGGGAGAGCTGAAACTCACTGAATTTGGTTAATGAGGCCACCACCTCCATGGGGACAATGAGTGACTCTGGTTGTGTGCTGGTGGTTGGGTGTGCTGGTGGTGGGACTGGTAGGGGTTCTTCACACCCACTGGGACTTGCAGTAATATAGGAGGGGACAGAGAGGGGTGAAGACATGCTGTTCTGAGCTGCAAAGGGGCAAAAGAGTGAGAGATGATTGATCTGGCCCATGTTGTATGCCTGTTCCCTTTGTACTTGCCTCTTTCATTCAAGGGATGCTGGTGGTGGTACCTTTTTACTAATGCAGGGGCATGTACTTGGTCAGCAGGTTCCCAAGTGTTGTCAGAGGCTAAGTAACCCCTCCAGCGGATGGGGTATTGAAGCTGACAATGTTTCCCATGGTGCCTGTGATTGATAACTTGATCCACTTCATATTCCTCAGCATTATCAATCATCTCTGGTGGTGGGCATTGATACTTGATGCCATGTTCTCCTGTTTCTTTGTAATGGGTGAGTAATGAGCTGTGAAACACATCATGAATGGTCCAGGCTGCAGGCAGCTGCAATTTGTAAGCTACTTGGTGAGATCTTCTGTAGTATCTTGAATGGCCCATGTCATTTGGGTGCAAGCTTAGTAGGTGTGTAGGGCAGCAATAGATGCTTTGCTTCCAGCCAGACTTGTTCTCCCACTTGATATTATGTGGGGGGAACTGCTTGGGTGACTTTGTTTAGAGCCTGAATTGCTGCCTCCCTGTGTTTTTGGTGCATTTGTGTCTATCTTCCATCACTTTGTTGCTGGTGATGGATATAGGTTCCTCAGTGGTGCTGGGATGGTATCCTAGTATGATTTCATGAGGACTCAACCTAGTTGTGGTGTTGGGCCATTGGTTGTGCACAAATGTTGTGATTGGGAGTAGCTCCACTGAATATACCAAGATATATAATTTGTGAATAGACCTGTCTATCGACCAAGTGAGCCCCTGCAGGCTTTGACTGCATCCCTGGCCAGTCATCTTGTCTGGTGGAGGTGTAGAGCTGTAGATATTGTTCTACCCATTGGCTCTTATGCTCAGTTAACCCATCGGTCTGCAGCTGGAAGGCTATGCTGATATTTCACTCTATCTTCAGTTTGGTGGTGAGAGCTTTGGTGAAGTTGGATGTAAAGCATGGGTCTCAATCTGAGATTACTTTGGATGGTACTCCAAACCATGGAAAGAGATGCTGAAGGTATAGCTATACTACTCCTTCACCAGTAATCATTGTTATGCATGGAAGGAATAGAGCTGCTCTGGAACATCCTTGATCAATGATGGTGAGGATAGCATCTTTTCTGTCAGCCTTGGGTAGCTAAGTGATGAGGTCCAATGCAATGACATTGAAGGGACACATCTGTGGGTCTCCTGGGATACAATAGAGTGGGGTCTTCCTCTTGGTAGTGAAAATTTTGTGTTGTTGGCATTGTGCACATCCTGCTACATATCTTTCTATCCAGGTGTTCATTCCTGGCCACCAGTAGTGTTAGGTAATGAGGGCAATGGTGTTATCCCTGCCAGGGTGTCTGGCTGTGGGTGAGTATGGAAATGGGATAGAATTTCACATCTTAGCTGTAGCCCTAATGGTACTACTAATCTCCATCCTTGTATGTATCCTTCTGGGAGTTTATGCACTCCTTGTAAGTCACACCAGAGTTCCATTTCTGTCCATTGACTCTGTTGCACTTCTTTCACTTGTTGTTTGAGTGATATTATTTGTGTTGATGGATTGGTGACAAACATAGATAGGGGGAGTAAAGTTAGGTCTGTGTTGTCTTTGGTGCCATGATCCACTCCTGGTAGTCTAGACAGCATGTCAGGGGCAGTGTGGATCTTTCCTGGCATGTGTTTGATGATGAGGTTATAGTCTTGGAGTTCCACAAACCATCTGGCTACTTGCCTATTAACCTTACTAGGAGCTTTCCAATGTGTTAAGTTAGCATGATTAGTGAGGATGGTAACTGGGATTTCTGTAGCTGCTCTGTGGGGGTGAAAGCATTTGAGAGCCTTTAGGACTCCTAGGAATTCTCTTTCATAAATATTATAGTTGCATTCTGTTGAGGTGAAGGTGTTAGAGTATGTGACCAGACATAGCATTGGTTTCTGAGTGCACAGGTTGATTTCTCCCTTCTGTGAGAGTATGGTGCCCACACTGTATGCTGAGGCATCTGTGGCAAGGAAGAAGGCATTGGAGTAGTTGGGTTGATGGAGGATTGGTTTGCTGCACATTAGTGTTTTTAGGCATTCGAAGGCATTCTTGCAGTTGGAATCCCATGTGAAAGAGGTGTCTTTTCATGTTAACTGAATGAGGGGGTGTGCTATGATGGAGTAGTTAGGTATGAAGTAGCAATAAAATCCAGTGAAGCCCAGGAACACTCAGATATCTTTGACTGTTTGTGGTTGAGGCCAGTCTGATACACTTCATACCTTTGCTGGATCCATCTGGACCATGCCACCTTCCAGAACTACACCCAAGAATTCTACCTTTCATTGTTTAAAGATGCATTTCTCCAGTTTGAGGTATAGGTCATGTTGTTTTAGTTTGTCCAGGATTGTATGGACACATTCTTCATGGAATTTGGGGTCATCTTTGGTAGCAATAAGGAGGTCATCCCTGTACATGATGAGCCATCCTTGTGCCATCTCTTTAGTGAAGATTGCATTCATCATTGTTTGGAAGGCTGCTGGGGAGTTTGTTAGTCTGAAGAACATGATGGTTGGCTTGAACAGCCTTTGGTTAGTGATGAACACAGCCATCCATCCATCCCCTTCTTTAATGTGAATGTTGTTATATCCCCATTGGACATTGAATTTGGTGAAGAGCTTCGCTCCTTATACTTTCACTATTAACTCAGGGATTAATGGAAGGGGGTAACAGTTAGGAATGGTCCACTCATTTAGATGGCAATAGTCCTGTACTGGTTGCAGCTTTCCATTTTTTTCTTGATAAAGAAGAAGGGTGCTGCATAGGGGCTTTTCAATGGATGTATGTAGCCTTTCTTCTGTTGTTCTTTGACAAAATTCTAGCAGTGCCTTTTATTCATCTTGAGTAAGTTGATACACCTTCCCTAGTATTGATGATGGTGTCTCCAGTTTTAGTTCAATTGCATGGTCCCAGATGCATGGTTTTGGGAATCATTGGGCAGCTTCTTTGCTGAAGACATGAGAGTGTCATTGATATTTGGTTGGGATTTTTCCACTTCCTTTGTGTGATCCTGCTTCCTCTGCTAGCCTTGATGCTAATGTCTGCTTTTTACCCATCACTTTAGGGATAATGATCTTTGCCATGTGAAGTGGTTCTTGGATATTGTTAATTTGTTGTATGGGTGGTTTGTGACCACCTGGTGTGATTCTGCACCTTCCTATTTGCATTTGGGTTGCCAGCTTGGTTCAGAGGATGAGGGGTAGTTGGTCACTTTCAAGCCATCCTCTCGCCCAGTTGATTTTTGGTTGCATGGCAGCAAACCATAGGTATCCCAGGATAACTTTCTGGTCCCCTAGGTCAGTAAGGAAGAACCATAGCCAGGTCTGTTGACTCTACATCTGCATTTCTAGGTCTGTATAGTTTTCTATATCTCCATTCTTATTCCTTGTCCTGTTAACATTGTAGACAGGTCTAGGTCTTTCCAATTGTTTGATAGGGAAGCACATTTCCCTTGCATATTGCATGCTGATGAAGTTCTCAGTCACTCCTGAGTCTAGAAGTGCAACTATTTTGGCCCTCTTTTTGGATAGATGGATGAATAAACATAACTGCATGGACTTTTGCATTGAGAGATACATCCTATCTGATCCAGTCCTCCTGATCCAGGCTGTTCAGATTAGGCCTCCAAAAAATTTCCCTCCTTTGCTCCCAGGCGATTCATCAACTCCTCCTAATCTTCCTGGGAGAGTGTTTTGAATTGTTGGTGGAGGTGATCCGCTTTCAAGGTGTTGGGTTTGCTTTCATTGTCCTCTGGGGACCAGTCTATGAGCTGCGTGGTGTGGGCATTGGAGTGGTTCTGTTTGGTGGGACAGGTGCAAGTGAAGTGTCCTTGTTGTCCATAGGTGAAGCATGCACCCTGCACCCCTCATTAAGCTCTGTCATTATCTGCCCTCATGACATTCCCTCTGGATTGTCCTCCTCATCTTTGCCAGTTTCCTCTAGGTGCTCACACCAAATCCACATCCATAGGTACTGGTTGATTGTTCCAGGCTCTGGGCACAGTGGTAGAATTGTAGGGGGTTTATCCAAAGCCCTGTCACTGTGGTTGAGGGTTCTGTGGTTGCTGAGCGCAATACTGCCAGTTGTTTTAGAAAGGGGGGCATCTGGGATTGTTACTTGGGCAGGTATACAGAGCATCCATAATTTGCTGCAACACTGTGACATTGATAGCCTTGGCCTTCATTTGGTTGTAGGTATTGATGTTCATGTCTTCTAATACCTTTTGGCCAATGCTGCACAGCAATCCTTGCAGGAAGAGCTGCATCATATTCTGGTCTGCTGGGTTGTAACCAGCCTCATGCACTACACTCTTGAATGTAGAGATGTACTCATCTATGTCTGGCCATTTCATCTTTAGCTCCTGTAGTTTGATGCAAGCTTTCTGCACCTTTTGTGAATTGAGGAAGCATATCTTAAAGTTGTGGATGAATGTGTTTCAGACCACACACACATCATCTGGTGGTTGGAGGGTGCTGAGCCAGTCCAGTTGCTGCTCCATCCATCAGTTGACTTCAGCTCCTTTAATGTAAGTGAGGGCAATGGCCACTCACTTGATGAAGGAGGCTAGTGCTGGGACATCATGATTAACAAGGAAGGAGAACTTCCTTTTCTGGTAACCACCACCTCCATGGCAAAAAATCCTTGCCAAGGATAGTGGGAGCCAGAGTAGTTAGAAGTCTGCTAAAAAACATACACCACAACACATCCCACCTTAACTCCTGTAACCTATATACCCTTCTAAAAAGCCAATGCCCTTGCAGTCCTTAGCAATGCAGGGAGCAAGTCACACAAAACAGGGGACAGAAAACACATGTGTCACATGTCTTCAGACAAAGGCAGCACAAGCAGCCACCCATGCCATCCCCACTGCCTCCATGCAGAATGCAGATGGCAGCCCGAAGGCACAAACACCTGAAACAGCAGCAAATGACACCCTGGTAAGCATCATGGATGCCCCCAATGGCAGACCTAGTGGCCTCAGCTCACTGGCCAGAGTGATAAGCTTGCTAGAGAAAGTCATTCTAACTCACAAACTCAAAGGAAAGCTCAGGCATGAGATAGAGGAAGCAGCCAAGATAGCCAGGGAGCTGGTAGGAAAAGAACCCTGCCCTGGGCAGTGGACACCCTGACAGTGGTGAGTCAGTGCCATGAGCAACTCAAAGCTAATTTGCACAGCCTGGATAAGGCACTGGACAGCAAAACTGCTACCATCCAAAGCAGCCAGGAGAAGCTCCTCAGCATAACAGAGTCACTGTCAAAGACAATGGACAACCTCTGAAGCACCACCAAGGAGCTCAAATCTAAGGTGGTGAAAGTTATGGATACCACAGCTAGGATTGCAGACACCACAAAGTCATACAGAGACACACTGATATGTAAGACAGCTAACCCAGGCAGAGTGTTGGCAGACCCTAAAATCCTCAGTGACCTAGAGAGAAGGGAGAAGCAAATACTGATTGAGTACAGCACACTGGAGAGCAGTGCCACAACCAACATTAGTCTTGCAGAACTAAAAGAGAAAGCTAACCAGATCATCACAGACCTAGATAGCCAACTCTGGCCAGAAGCCACTGTAGTCAAACCATCTCCAAGACCAAGGACAGCTCACTGCTGCTAATGTTGAACTCCAAGGAAGCTGCAGACTGGCTCAAAGAGCCTGCCAATGAAGTCAGCTTCTTGGAAAGGTATGCTGCAGGAGCAATCTTCAGAGACAGACATTACAACATCATGCTATGCTGGGTCCCTATCATGTTTAATCCTAAAAACACTACTCACCACAGGGAAACAGAGGAAGCAAACAGCCTCCCAAACCTAGCAGTTAGGGGTGCCTGCTGGATCAAACCACCCAAGAGGAGGCAGGCAGGCCAAATGCATGCACATGTGATACTGACATTCTCCTCAGCAGACACTGCCAACTCCATTATCAAGAATGGCCTAGACATATGTGGGGTTTAGGTAAGAGGAGAAAGGACAAAGACTGAACCCCTACAATGCTTGAAATGCAGGGGCTGGGAGCATAAGGCATTGGACTGCCTAGCACAAGTAGAAACATGTGGCACATGTGGCAACAACCACTAAACAAGTGACCACAATAGCAAGGACAAGTGGTACTGCACATCATGCAAAACTAGAGAACACACAAGCTGGGACAGAGTGTGCCCAGAATTTGTAAGGTGCTGCAAAACCTACAATAGCAGATACCCATAGAACAACATGGTTTACTTCCATACTCACCAGGACTAGACACTAACAACCAGACCAGACAGGATCCCACTGGATGCCCACTTCCCAGCAAGTCTGGCAGTGGAGAGCATCCCCAGCTCCTCCAAGCATGCTGCGAGGCAACCACAAGGCAAACTAAAAGGCAAGGCAGCAAGCACACAACAACAGACAGGCCCCAGCATGGGTAAGATAGGAAAAGGTAGAGTGAACACAATTGACAAGTTCCTACACAGAACAGGTCCAAACCTAATCCCACTTGGACATGGAAGGGAGGAAGGCAAACTCCTAGAATGTGATGACATTGACCATATTCTCAAGCATACAGACACAGTGGACATGGAAGGTATTCTCAGTTACTAAGATAACTACCCAGGAGGAATTGTGGGCTGGGACTAATCCTAGGATACTGACCATCTGGCAGCAGAATGTTAACAAATTGCCCACTTGTCAACACACTCTCCTCAGCAACAACATACTAATGAGACACAATATATATATCATCACATTACAGGAACCAGCAATAAACACCTTCAACCAGTCTATTGCCTTCAAGGACTGGATTACAGTATACCCAACTACACACAGCATGCAACCAAGTAGCACACACACATTAACACTTGTCAGATCCACACTGCAAACCAATGCCTGGGAACAGATTGACCTCCAATCTGGTGATGTCACTATCCTCGCAATCAAAGAAACGTGGGGAAAACTGGTAATCTTTAACATATGTAACAATGGAGGCAATAATGACACAATAAAGCTACTAAAAACATTTCACAGAACAAGACCAGATGTAGTAGGGCACACCTCCAAAGGAGAAACCCACATTATCTGGCTCAGTGACTTTAACTGGCACCACCCATATTGGGATGACCCAAATGATATGAGGCTCTTCACCACTGAGGTGATGAGAGTGTCAGAGAAGCTCATCAAAGTGGTGGCTATGGTAGGTGTCATGGTGGACTATTGGCACACTCTTGCTTACTAATATTTTGTCTATATGCATACATATTTCTCATGGTCTAGCTGGAGTCATCATCACCTCCCCCACCTTACTTTACACACCCTCTATTACACTCCTGCCACCTCATTCTGCTGTTGTGTTGTCTCAGCGCTTTACTAAAACACTTACACTAATATGCTGACAGTTTTTGTGGCCTTACTGCTGCTAAAATGTGTCAATCACTGCTGGAAACTCTGCTTAAATACTTGTACATAAATACACTCATAGAATGGGACCAAAGCCCTAAGCTTGGTCTCTTGTGAATCCTAGACATTCTCAGAGCAATCCTCCAAGTGATCCAAAGCTTCAAAGCCCCTTCCTCTTTCCACTTGCACCCTAGAACGTACCCTAGGGTCTGCTAAGTGACTTAGTGATGTGTTTCACTTAATCTACCATATATAGTAAACCAAGTCCTGATTAGGAACTCTTCGAACTCCAACACATACATTAAGCGCTCAGAAAGGCATTGCCCTTCTTTGCTTCAGACAGATGAAGGTCACTGAGTAATGGACCTCTCAGTGCTCTATAGAACTACCCCATCTGCACTAGCAACCCAGCAAGAAGGAGCAGCTCCTTCCATTCACAACCTTAGTGGCATACCAATGAACTAAGTGCAATACAAGGCATATCAGCCCTCCAGACATCACTTTCTTTGGATATGTGTCTTAAGTATCTAAATCGACTCCTTCACACCTAGATCCCCTTTCTCCTCTAAGGAACCAGAGGACAAATACAGCCAGCACTGCCACTACCAACAGCTGTTCTAACAAGGCATTAGAACTCCACAGAAGATGACGAAGATAACAGTCACCGATCAGATATTATCCTACACTTACAGAAGCAGGATAGAGACAGACTAGACAACCTGACTCCCAGACAGAGGGAACAAGCAGCCAAGGGAGCTGCCAGACAGAAGCATTGACAGAACTGCCATGCTCTGTCCAGCATGACAGTAGGTTTGGAGCTAGTGCTCCCCAGCGGCATCCCAACACACCAGCACAATGTCACAAAAAGATGGACAATGCTATGGACTGCTGGACTATTCTTGCTTACATCTTTTTAACCATATATAGTAATTGCTTTCTCACAGACTGGCAGGGAGCCTCTTCCACATCCATCCCCATACAGTACATTGCCACACCTCTATTACACTTCACTGCCCTCAACTTTATGTCATGTTGCCTCGGCTTGTTACTAATACTTTCAGACTAATATGCCACCATGTTATGCCACCATATTTCATAGTCTCACAGCCTCATGATGCTGCTTAAATGCATCATCCAGCCTCTTAGTCATATAGGCTTAGTAGGATGCCATCTAGATGCATCATCACTTACTTAGTCATACATGCTTACTACCTTGTAGTCATATATGCTTAGTACAATGTTGTAGAGATGCATCATCCCTTTACTTAGTCATATATACTTACTGTACAGTAGCCACAGGGCCTATAAAAGCCCCCCAAAAGTGAGACCAAAGCCTTAAGCTTAGTCTCTTATATAATACAGGACTTCCAAGTTCATCCCTTGTGAACATAAGCTTAAGAACTATCAGAACCATCCTCTTGCACCTTAGAATGTACCCTAAGGCCTGCTAAATTGACTTAGAGCCACATTTGCTCTTCACTTGAAACTCTGACCAAACTCAGACAGAAAGGTGTTACCTTTCCCACCCAGAACCCAAACCCAAAGGCCACTAGTAATGGAACTCTAGTTGTCTATATGAACAAGTTGCATACCATGACCTCTGTAATATGCGTTGCATACTATGACCACCTGTAGCACCAAGGAGCTGCTCCTACTAGACATCAGAACCCCTTCCATTAACAAGCTTTGTGAATCACCAACAAACTAAGTGCAATACAAGACATAGTTGCACCTCCAGACATCACTTCCTAGAGTGATAACAGAATAGCTGATGCTGCTACATGCCATTCAGAAGCCACAGCCATATAAGTTCTAAGGACAGAACTCCAAACCCCAACCCAGATCAGAAACCAGACTTGGACAAGGCATCTAAACCCAGAACTGAACCCTCACACTAAGACACATGACATCCTAGCATGACAGACAAGGCTGGACCAAGTATTCATCTCAGATCATTCACTAGACCTCCTGGAAGCCTGCAATACTGAAACTCAGTTTCATAGCATCAAAACAGACCACCTCCCTATAGTAACACAGCTAAGCCTAACCATCCCCACAGTGCAACCAGTCACCCTACATAACTTTAGGGACATAGACTGGGAGAGGTTCCATAAAGTCATGAGCAGTCATCTAACCTGCCAGGAACAGCCACTGACCATCACCTCACAAGAACAAATGAACTGAAGCTGCAAGGAACTCACACTGGTGCTACAAGCAGCAATAGAGGAAGAGGTACCAAAATTAGAAATCTGCTCCAAATCAAAGTGCTGGTAGACTAAGGAACTCACTCAACTGTGGCACAAGATGAATATATTAGGTAGGTGTGTGTGTAAGCGTGGAGCTGACCCATTGCACCAAATTTACAGGGATCACAAGGAGTCTGTCACACTATACAAGTGGACCCTCAAAAACACCAAGCAGATGCACTGGCAGGACTGGCTCAAAAGCACCACAGACCTAGACATCTGGAGGGTCCAG
The DNA here is from genome assembly GCA_022376555.1 of Russula compacta. Classification (NCBI taxonomy): domain Eukaryota; kingdom Fungi; phylum Basidiomycota; class Agaricomycetes; order Russulales; family Russulaceae; genus Russula; species Russula compacta. The sequence continues at coordinate 63,383 of WTXH01000121.1, forward strand.
AAAACCATCTCTGTCCTAGCATCTGACAGTGCAAGAGCAAGGATACTGGCCCTGAAATACAAATAGGGTAATGAAGACAAGCTGGCAACCACCAACATGGAGAAATCACAGGTACTTGCAAAGGCATTCCTCCCACTCAAACCAGTGGATGTGGGGATCCCAGAGAACTACACCTACCCAAAGGCATGTTGCAAAGTGGACCAAATCATGAAAGAGCAGATCTCATGCCAGCTTTGCAAACTTAAGCCTTATAAGGCCCCAGGGCCAGATGGTATACCCAACATTGTACTAACCAAATGCACTGACCTCATAACCAACAGATTATACCACATTTACAAGGCTATCATGGACAAGGGGCTGCAATACAAGCCTTGGAAAAGTTTTACTACAGTAGTCCTCTGCAAACCTGGGAAGCCACAGGATGATGCCCCCAAGGCCTACAGACCCATAGCACTGCTCTGCACTATGTGGAAGGTGCTCATGGCTGTGGTAGCAGACCAGGTAACATACTACAGTGAGAAATACTGTTTACTCCCAGCCTGTCATTTTGGAGGGCAACCAGGGCATTCAACCTTAGATGCAGTACATCTACTAGTGTACACTATCAAGGGAGAATGGCAAAAGGGCAACATAGCCTCTGTCTTATTCTTAGACATGGAGGGCGCCTTCCTGAATGCGGTGCTGGAGTGGCTGGTACACAACCCATGGAAAAGGAAAGTGCCTAGGAAGTATGCTGACTTTGTTGCAAAGATGCTCAAAGATAGAACTACACACCTGAAATTCAACAACTTTGAGTTAGAAGCCATAAGTATAAACAATGGGATAGGTCAAGGTGACCCTCTATTGATGGTCCTGTACCAGTATTACAATGTGGATCTCTTAGACATCCCCATGTGTCAGGCCAAGACAGCAATTGCATATGTAGACAATGCCTTAATAATAGCTGTGGTGAGAGACTTTGACACAATGCACTGAATGCTAGTGAAAGTGATGACAAGAGAAGGAGGAGTTAGCCAGTGGTCCATCTTGCATAACTCCCCATTAGAGCTCCCAAAGCTGGTGCTAATTGACTTCACACTCAGAAGCAAACCAGGCGACCACCCCACCCTCACACTCCCAGGCATAGACATCAAACTGATTGAGTCCACCAAATACCTAGGCATTATGATAGACCAACACCTGGACTGGAAGGCGCAGCACAACTATGCTGCAGAGAAAGGTGCCAAATGGGTGGCGCAAATCAGAAGGATCACAAGGCCATCCTGGGGAGTCACCCCCAAATATGCAGGGCAATTATATATAGGTGTAGCAATGCTTAGGATACTATATGGCACTGACATATGGTGCAGCCCCTCACATGGAGACCACCCAGGACCAAAGGACCCAGGGTCAGCTAAGGTAATGGCAAAGTTAACCAGCATCCAGAGAAGTGGGGCAATTGCGATCATGGGCACTCTCAAGACCTCCCCCACAGATGCACTGGATGCCTATGCCTACTTACCACCCATCAGACACATGATAGAGAAATGGAGGACAAATGCAGCAGCACACCTAGCCTTGGTCCCCACAGAGCATCCCCTATGCAAGCTGGTTGCAAAATGTTGCAGCCATCCAGCAAAGCGCCACCACTCACCCCTGCACTGCCTGTTCAAGGACTTCCCCCACAACTTAAGGCAAGTGGAGAAGGTCCCAACTAAACCATGTGACCCAGTGCAAAGAGGTAGGAAACCCTTTACCCTAAGCATCCCAGAAAGCAAGGAAATGTCAGTGGAGGCAGTGAAAGCAGCAGAAGAGACAGTTCAGGTATACATAGATGGATTGGCAATAGAGGGTAAGGTAGGCACCACAGCAACACTAATGTGAGCAGGAAGCCCAGATTGCACCCTCCACTACCACCTAGGATTAGAAGGTAAGCACACAGTGCATGAGGCAGAGCTAATCGGCATCCTACTAGCAATATACCTGATCAAAACTGAAAAATTGTCCTGTGTCCCCATCATGGTTGGAGTCGACAATCAGGCAGCCCTGAGCGCATTTGAATTGGACCTGAGAGGTCCCACCCACAGCATTGTGAGGGAGGCCATCCATCAGGCTATGTCATGCTGGACTGAGTGTGGCAGTTCTGCCAGTCTTTCTGTCTGGCAGCCTCCTTGGCTGCTCGTTCTCTTTGTCTGGGGGTTAGGTCATCTGGCCTGTCTCTGTCCCTCTGCTGTATGTGTAGGATGATATCTGCATCGGTGACCATCGTCTTGGTCATCTTCTGTGGAGTTCTAACACCTTGTTAGAACGGCTGTTGGTAGTGGCAGTGCTGGCTGCTGTTGTCCTCTATCTCCTAAAGGAGGAAGGGGATCTAGATGTGAAGGAGTCAATTTGGATACTTAAGACACATATCCAAAGGAAGGGATGTCTGGAGTGCTGATACGCCTTGTATTGCACTTAGTTCATTGGTATGCCACTAAGGCTGTGAATGGAAGGAGCTGCTCCTTCCTACTGGGTTTCTGGTGCAGATGGGGTGGTTCTATAGAGCACTGAGAGGTCTGTTACTCAGTGACCTTCATCTGTCTGAAGCGAAGAAAGGCAACACCTTTCTGAGCACTTAACGTATGTGTCAGAGTTCGAAGAGTTCCCAATCAGGACTTGGTTTACTATATATGGTAGATTCAGTGAAACATGTCACTAAGTCACTTAGCAGACCCTAGGGTACATTCTAGGGCGCAAGTGGGAGGGGAAAGGGGCTGTGAAGCTTCGGATCACTTGGAGGATTGCTCTGACAATGTCTAGGATTCACAAGAGACCAAGCTTAGGGCTTTGGTCCCTTTCTATAAGCATATTTATACATAACTATTTAGGTGGAGTCTTCGGCAGCGATTGATATGTTTCAGCAACAGTAAGGCCATGAAAACTGTTGGCAAATTAGTGTAAGTACTCTAGTAATAAGCCGAGGCAACACAACAGCAGAAGGGATCAGCAGGAGTGTAATAGAGGTGATGTAAGGTAAGGAGGGGGAAGTGGTGACGACTCCAGCCAGACTGTGGGAAATATGTACATATAAGGCAAGAAGATTAGTAAGTGTAAGCATCCCAATAGTCCACCATGACAGGCTAACATAATATAGAAATGTAAAGGGAGGAAAAAGTACCCAATCATGCTTCAATGGACAGCAAGACATGTAGGTATCCCAGGCAATGAGAAAGCTGATGAGGAGGCAAAGAGGGCTGCAAGGGGTCTAAACTTGGACAAGATGCTCCTACCATGCTACCTCAGATGCATGCTGGCCATAAACCTGTCAGCGATCAAGCAAAAGTTCAACTCAGAGCTCAAAGCAAGATGGATGGATGAGTGGAGAAGCTCAGACAGGGGCCAGGCCACCCTCAAGATAGACAAACAGACACCCTTAGTTCAGTTCCTCAGAGCAATCAGCAGCACTGACATTTCACGCAGATTGGCCAGCCTGATAACACAGCTCCAGCTAGCGCACATCCCACTCAACAAATACCTAGCAAAAATAAACAAGATACACAGCCTGAGATGCCCTCCTGTGGCAATGGCTCCAAAATGGTAGAACACTTTCTGCTGCATTGCCTGGGCTATGCACATGAATGTTGCACATTGGAGGGAAGATTGAGAAAGAGGAATAAGGAATTAATGTTAGAGAACCTGCTGGGAGACATGGATGCTACCCTGCCACTGGCTAATTTCATCCATGCTAGCCACTGCTTCAACACCAGAGTAACACAATGTGGCGAAGCACCAAGCTGAGCACACACCCCTCCCTCCCCCCCCCCCCCTGCCTTCCCCCCCCTCTTAAAACATGACATAACCCCAATCCACCAGCCCTGCACACCACACCTCAACCCTCCTTGTAGCAGTGGAAGCAAACACCTAACCGACCAGCATGTGCACTACCAACAGTCAAGGGCTGGACAAAACACAGGTGGCCAGCTCCCAACCACCCCCTGGTATGCCAACACCCTCACCACATGACATGCTCAACACCCCCTTATGTCTTGCACTACACAACATTGACCTAGGTCAAAGGAGGAGTTCCTCATCAGGCAACACACATAAAGTAGGAATAAAGTAGTATATATTGTAAAGTAAGTGCTACATGGGGTTCTATACCTTGAGACACATAGTAATGGATGAAAAAAAAAACAAGGATGAACATTCAGATCTCTTGCATGAAGCTCTCAGCTTTGGTTCAGTCTTCTTTGAAGACTGATGGTAATGCTCCCATGGGTTTACTGTCTCCTTGGATTGGTTTTTGAGGTTGTCCTCCTCCTGGGGCATTTCCATCTCTGCCTCCTCCTGGTGGGCCACTGCCTAGAGGGCCCCCTCCTCCACTTGGTCTGCTGTTTCCACCACCTCCTGGTGGACCCAATCTTCCTCCTGCCTGAGTTGCAGTTACTGCAGTTGCTGCAATTGACATGTTGGTGGTGATGGTTGGGTTTGTTGCTGCTGTTGCTTCTGCAAGGGCTGTGATAGCTGCTGACAAGTTAATGGGTGAGTTTCAGATCTGGTCATCAAGAGGGTCTTCTTCTTCCTTGCTTTCAGAGGCTTCCTCACAGTTGCTGATAATTGGGGTGTCTTCATATATGTTTGGAGCTTCTCCTTTGTGTGGTCCATTGTATTGGTCAATGCTTCATATTCTGCAATCTAGAAATGGGGACTCTCCTGTATTATCCCAGTTAAGGGTGTACCAACATCATTCTTGTAGGTAGACCACTCTGATTTGTGTTCCTCTAGCTCTGATAGTGTATGCATGAAAGGGAAAGGTTTGGTCTTCCCAGTAGACTGCTGTGTTTTGCAGTGCTCATTCCTGATTGATGGGAAGTTGGACATATTGCCTCTCTTCAGGGGCCATGGTGATAAAGAAGGTGAGTCTAATGTCACCGGCAAGAGCAGTGACACTTAGATGTTGTCAGTTCCTCAAGTACTGAGGGAATTTGTTGAGGACTCAGCCAATGCACCCACTACCACAGGTGGGAAGTAACTATCATTGCTCTGAAGTGATTCATTGATAGTACTAGAGCTTGAGTGAACATTTGGTATACTGGCAACTTGTGGTACACAGAAGATGATACACAGGATACTTAGGAGAGTGAAACAAGCCACAGCTGCTCCTAGAGCCAATAGAACACTAGCCACTACTTCTATTGGACAGGAGACTCAACTTAGAGTCAAGTTTCTGCATGCACACACATACAAATACTACTGTATGAGCTGTGACTACTTCCTGAATCCTAGGGACTCCAGTTAATCAGCCCTGACTCCAGCTGACTAACTGTTACTTCTGCTGACTGAGATGCTTACTGATGCTGACTGAGGTCCTACAAATCATGCTGACTATCCTAGGATACTAGCTACTAGGAAGTCCAAAAGTCCAACCAGTATCTTCCCAACCCCAGGGCTAGACTAGTCTACCAGTCCTAGGGGTCAAACACCTCTCCTAGATGCCATCAGCGGTTCTCTTGCCCCTTTGCAAGCTGCTCTGTGACACCAGCAGCAGCACTATTGCCACTTCCACCTGCACCAGGGCCAGTAGCAGCAAGACTAGCACCAGCAACATCACCTGTGCCGCCTCCAGCACTAGCACCAGCATTGCTGGCATCACCTTCACCAGTGCCAACAACACCAGCAGCAGCACCACCACTGCTGCTTCCACCAGCATAAGCACCAGAGCCAGGGCCAGCAGCAACACCACTGCCACCTCCAGTAGTACCCACACAGTGCCTCTGTCCTCACACCACCAGCATCAAGGCAGCATCAGCAGCCTGCCCTCACCCCCCCCCCCCCCCCTATGCCTGTCCCACAGGCCCTCAAGTAGGGCACACTAATACACACCTCACCCCAAAACTGGAGCACATATGCAAGGGTGTGTACATTCTTTTAGTCCACTTGTCTCAATATCACTGACAATTGTATCATACAATTCTTCTGGATGGTCCTTGTTTTTGGTGAGTTTTCTTTGGAGAACAGCTGTTCACAAGCATGCATGGTGTTTTCCTCACACCTCACACTCTTGCTTGGGTACCCAGGTTGTAGGGCTGCTGTCTATGGTGCATATTTTGCCCTATGTTCTCACACTCAGATATCTTCTTTAAATATCTTGTTTTCATTCCCCCAGGTGATTAGCATAGATAAATGTGTGTGTACTGTGTAGACATGGCAGAATCAGATGCATAAGCAAAAACTAGTGCTTTCAGGTGAAGTAAACAACTGTGACACCTAGAAATAAGCTGTGGGATGTACCATTAGTTGGCAACAAATGATACAAAGATCACATGAGTTTGGTGATCCTAGTGGGGTTGGGCTGGAAATATAAAATATGAAATGTAATATCTCAGCTAACTACCTATGGTGACCTCATGACCCTCCTGTTTCCATTCACATACTTCACCACCCAACCTCTTTTTTTTTAATGGTGTCTACCAACTCTTCTTCTCCCCCTTGACTTACTCTTTCATGCCACTCCCTCAACCCACTTTTCATGGCACCCCCTCAACCTACTCTTTCATGGCACCCCCTCTACCTTTGCCCTCTGTAAGTACATATGTGCAGCACTGAGGCTATAGCCTGTGCCAGAAGCCCTTGGCATGGTGCTGAGCACAGCTGGTGCCTGAGCAGAGGGACACCCTGATCTGTGCTGACATCTGGGTCGCACTGCCTTTTCTTGTGTCCCCTCCTGGCCACACCATTGTCCACCAGTGGTCTGTGCCCATGAGGTGATATGGTAGGTGTCAGGGTAAGAGGAGTGGCAAGCCAATCTGCAAGTATCATTCCATTGTTCTTGTAAAAAGACCCAGTGGGCCACTGAGGTGAATACCTCTGTAAATGGTCATAATAAGAAGGACCCTGCTTGTGATTGCACCCCCCACATGCAGCATTTGTCCTATCTGGGAGCCTTTATGAGAGCAATGGAATGGCAACTCCTTTCAATGACTGTCCACCAAGTTTTCTTTGCCTTCTTGATCAACTCCTCTGTGGCACCCCCTCTGCCTTTGCCCTCTGTAGGCACATATCTGTAGCACTAAGGCTGTAGCCTGCACCAGAAGCCCTTGGCATGGTGTAGAGCATAGCTGGTGCCACACCAGCACTGGGGCAAGCAGCAGTAACACAAGCAGCACTGCTGCTGCCACCCCCATCAGCACTAGCAATAGCAAGAGCAGCAGGACCGCCACTGCCTCTGCCAGCATAATACAAGCACCAGCACCAGCAGCTTTGCTGCTGCTACCTCCACCTGCATCTGCACCAGCAGCCACCCACCTGACTTCACCCTATTACCACAATTGCAATGGGCCCTTGAATGAGGTGTGAATGTGTGCCTCCAGTGTCTATGGTATGGGATCTTGCTTGCAGCTGTGCACCCTGTGCAAAGGAGGGTAGTTATCTTTATTATATAATATTATTTGTAAAGTACATAGTATGATAATACATGCTAGATTAACATGAGTCAAATGGTAGATAGTATGATTGTTCCTAAGCCACTTAAGGGTAGCATGATGATGAAGCATTAGAAGGAGTGGAAGGGAGTGGAAGTAATGGGTGGAAGTCTAAGATGGGAGTTCGAGGTGTCATTGGCTGGATCTGAGATAAGTTGGGACTTTTAAAGTCAACTCACAGCTGGTCAGACCACAGCAACACTAGCTGTGGCTGCTGAGTTGTATGAATCTCTTCCCTCAAACCTCCAGAACATGCTCAAGGACAAATCATGCAGGAAATCCTTCATGAACATGGTAAGTTGATCAGATTCACTCTATATTCATTTCAGACTGGCTTATATTCTGCACAAGTTTCTATGCAACCCTAAGCAGGAGCACACTAACATTATGCAGATAGCATGGGATGTTTCTGCTTATCTGCTGAGTATGCAAGCAGCATATTTTGTAACTAACTATGACTATGCTCAGGTCCCCTAACTGGTGAAGCACCTCAGTGATCCAACAAGGCCAGAAAAGAAGTACCCATTATTGGTGTCAGTTCTTTATGTAAAGGAAGACAAGAATTGTTGCCAGCCATTTAAATGTGAAGCCCTTTTAGGAGTATGTGCTAGCATCCATCATCTCTGTTATATGCTGACATACATCTCAGTTGCTTATCAGTGTACTGCATGGGAAATCAGCTACAGTGGCTGACAAAAGTATTGCATGTGACTTCCCAACAGCAAAGCCATGTTGTGTTCTCTTGTCTCTGCTTATCATTGCCACTATGAATGCTAGTTTAAGGTAGATATAGATGAATGGAATAAAAATATATGCCTAAACAAGATATGTCTTCCAATGTTGAGGTTTTAGTGATTGATCTGTGGAATGCATCATGTGCAATATTTTTGCCCTGGAGCAGGCATGACACATTTGCAGCCACTAATGCAAACTGTTTATTCACATTAACCTCTACTGCTATTCCCACTTCATTCTCAATCCATGGTTTACACATCACCAACCAAGGTTGCTCAGATTGTTGAACACTGGCAACTTGGCAGCACTCATGATGATCTTGGCCTTAAATTTGGCATTCACTGTAAAACTGTGTCTTGCATACTTAAGCAATACACAGAATCAGGCAATTATTACCATATAAATCCCAAAAGAGGCCATCCATGTAAAATGGAGCTCAGAGAGATTATCATGCTAGATGTCACATGTCTTAGTGTGAGGGTTCGGTTCTGAGTTTGGATGCCTTGTCCATGTCTGGTTTCTGATCTGGGTTGGGGTTAGGAGTTCTGTCCTTAGAACTTGTATGGCTGTGGCTTCTGAATGGCATGTAGCAGCATCAGCTATTCTGTTGTCACTCTAGGAAGTGATGTCTGGAGGTGCAACTATGTCTTGTATTGCACTTAGTTTGTTGGTGATTCACAAAGCTTGTGAATGGAAGGGGTTCTGATGTCTTGTCACGCCCAGGATAGGCATGTCGGGGTTCTTTGGCGTGGTTCTTAACGATTCTGCTAATTGCTTCAGCCTTCCTTGTCTAAGAAGGTTTCAGTTGATGTTGATGGTTGTCTTCTGTGGGAGTCAGCCTATTTCAGGCTTAAAGTGGATGGTGTAGTGATGGCGAGCAGTGGTGCTCAGGAGGGATAGGAGTAGGAGGTTGGTGATGAGGAGGACAAGGTGTTAGAAGACAAGGGAGAGGAAAAGACAGGTTATGTCTCTCTGTACTGGTGTTCAAATTGTGGTTCAATGACTGAGATGTGAGCGAAGGATTGCCTTGCAATCCTGAGTGATTTGGTTCGGTTTCTGGAGCAAAGAATCCACACAGTGGATTCTGAGCAACTGATTTCATTTGGCCTAAGTCCGTCTAGGCTTGAACCAAGAGGTTCCTGTTTGTATGGCTTTCAAGAAGCTCATGTATTCAATGCATTTTCTAATGCATCTGACCCAGTTGGCTCTTGCAACTGTGGCCTGTGTCTTCTGGATGATCGGGTCTAAGGGTGTCGTCCCTTGACTGAATGTTCTTCTGAGTCGCTCCTTGTTCTGAGCTGACTTGTCAGTTTCAAATATCAATGAGGATGCCATGTTACTAAACCAGCTCATGTCCTAGGTCTGTCCTAGTTCTTAGTACTAGCTGCCTTGGCCTAGTCTTAGTCTTAGTCTCAAGAGATGAGAATGATGATAGAGTTGAGGGGATCGGTTGCTCTTAGGATAGGGAGGCGCTCCCTTCTGACTGTGTGAGGCATAAAGTCCTGTATTGAACAGAAGACCAAGCTTAAGGCTGGTCCTCAGAACTTGGAGCCTTTATATACTACTGGGAGACAAGGCTGTGCTAGCTGCACATTGCTATGCTACTGAATGCTGTGCATGCGCAGTATCCGTAGTAAACAGTACAGTAATCTGCAGTAATGTAGAAGAGAGGGTGATGTGTCCATTGAGGGACTGCACCGCAGCAAGTACATAGGGAGAAATGGGGCACGTATCAAGTAGAAAAGAGGGTACCAAGGAGAAGAAAAGAAATTGTATGGGTAAGTACTTGTATTCATATTTGCAAGTCCTTACCAGCTGTCATTAGGCTATGACATGTCTAGTAGGAGCAGCTCCCTGGTGCTACAGGTGGTTGTATTATGCGATGCATATTACAGAGGTTATAGTATGCAACTTGTTCATATAGACAACTAGAGTTCCATTACTAGTGGCCTTCAGGTTCAGGTTCTAGGTGGGAAAGGTAACACCTTTCTGTCTGAGTTTGGTCGGAGTTTCAAGTGAAGAGCAAATGCGGCTCTAAGTCAATTTAGCAGGCCTTAGGGTACATTCTAAGGTGCAAGAGGATGGTTCTGATAGTTCTTAAGCTTATGTTTACAAGGGATGAACTCTAAAGTCCTGTATTATACAAGAGACTAAGCTTAAGGCTTTGGTCTCACTTTTGGGGGGCTTTTATAGGCCCTGTGGCTACTGTACAGTAAGTATATATGACTAAGTAAAGGGATGATGCATCTCTACAGCATTGTACTAAGCATATATGACTACAAGGTAGTAAGCATGTATGACTAAGTAAGTGATGATGCATCTAGATGGCATCCTACTAAGCCTATATGACTAAGAGGCTGGATGATGCATTTAAGTGGCATCATGAGGCTGTGTGACTATGAAACATGGTGGCATATTAGTCTGAAAGTATTAGTAATGAGCCAAGGCAACATGACATAAAGTGGAGGGCAGTGAAGTGTAATAGAGGTGTGATAATGTATGGGGATGGATGTGGAAGAGGCTCCCTGCCAGTCTGTGAGAAAGCACTTACTATATATGGTTAAAAATGATGTAAGCAAGAATAGTCCAGCAGTCCATAACATCACCCCCTGTTTAGAGTCTTGGGGAGTGTCCTTGGCAGGACTCCCTGAAGGGGCAGTTGCAACAGATGTGGCTGGAACAGCAGCGTTTGTGTCATACCCAGGATAGGCATGTTAGGATTCTTCAATGTGGTTCTAGCAGTTCTGCTAATTGCTTCGACCTTCCTTGTCTAAGAAGGTTTCAGTTGATGTCAATGGTCATCTTCTGCGAGAGTCAGCCTACTTCAGGCTTAAAGTGGATGGTGTAGTGATGGTGAGCAGTGGTGCTCAGAAGGGATAGAAGTAGGAGGTCAGTGATGAGGAGGACAAGGTGTTAGAAGACAAGGAAGAGGAAAGGACAGATTATGTCTCTCTGTACTGGTGTTCGAGTTGTGGTTCAATGGTTGAGATGCGAATGAAGAATTGCCTTGCAATCCTGAGTGGTTCAGTTTGGTTTCTGGAGCAAAGAATCCATGCAGTGAATTCTGAGCAACTAGTTTTGTTTGGCCTAAGTCCATCTAGGCTTGAACCAAAAGGTTCCAGTTTGTATGGCTTTCAAGAAGCTCATGTATTCAATGCATTTTCTAACACATCTAACCCAGTTGGCTCTTGCAACTGCGGTTTGTGTCTTTCTGATAATTGGGTCTAAGGGTGTCATCCCTTGACTGAATGGCCTTCTGAGTCACTCCTTGTTCTGAGCTGACTTGTTGGTTTTGAATATCAATGAGGATGTCACACGGGACGGAGCGTGGCGGTTCTGTCGATGTTTCTGTCTGGCAGCCTCCTTGGCTGTTCGTTCTATTGCTGTCACACGGGACGGAGCGTGGCGGTTCTGTCGATGTTTCTGTCTGGCAGCCTCCTTGGCTGTTCGTTCTATTGCTATGAGGGGTAGGGCATCTGGCCTGTCTCTGTCCTTCTGTTGTAAGTGTAGGATGATATCTGCGTCGGTGACCGTCATCTTTGGTCGTCTTCTGTGGAGTTCTAACGCCTTGTTAGAACGGCTGTGGGTAGTGGCGGTGCTGGCTGCTGTCGTTCCCTATCTCCTGAAGGAGGAAGGGGATCTAGATGTGAAGGAGTCGATTTGGATACTCAAGATGAGTGTCCAAAGGAAGGGATGTCTGGAGTGCTGATACGCCTTGTATTGCACTTAGTTCGTCGGTATGCCACTAAGGTCGTGAATGGAAGGAGCTGCTCCTTCCTGCTGGGGATTCTGGTGCAGATAGGGTAGTTCTATAGAGCACTGAGAGGTCCGTTACTCAGTGACCTTCGTCTGTCTTGAAGCGAAGAAAGGCAACGCCTTTCTGAGCGCTTAACGTATGTGTCGGAGTTCGAAGAGTTCCCAATCGGGACTCGGTTTACTATATATGGTAGATTAAGTGAAACGCGTCACTAAGTCGCTTAGCAGACCCTAGGGTACGTTCTAGGGCGCAAGTGGGAGGGAAAAGGGGCTGGGAAGCTTTGGTCACTCGGAGGGTTGCTCTGAGAATGTCTAGGATTCACAAGAGACCAAGCTTAAGGCTTTGGTCCCCTTCTATGAGCGTATTTATATACAAGTATTTAGGCAGAGTCATCGGCAGTTTATGACGCGTTTCAGCGGCAGTAAGGCCACGAAACTCGTCGGCATATTAGTGTAAGTAGTCTAGTAATAAGCCGAGGCAACACAACAGCAGAAGGGATCGGCAGGAGTGTAATAGCGAGAGGGTAAGATAAGGAGGGGGAAGTGGTGACGACTCCAGCCGAGCTGTGGGAAATATGTACATATAAGGTAAGTATATTAGTAAGCATAAGCGTCCCAATAGTCCACCATGACAGAGGATGCCATGTTACTAAACCAGCTCATGTCCCTTAGTCTGTTACTCTCAGTACTAGCCACCTTGGCCTAGTCTTAGTCTCAGAGATGAGAACAAGGATAGAGTTGAGTGGATCAGTTGCTCTTAGGATAGGGAGGCACTCCCTTCTAACTGTGTGAGGCTTAAAGTCCTGTATTGCACAGAAGACCAAGCTTAAGGTTGGTCCTCAGAACTTTGGGGCCTTTATATACTACTGGAAAATGAGGCTGTGCTAGCTGCACATTGCTGCACTTTCTGGATGCTGCGCATGCGCAGTATCTACAGTAAATCATACAGTAATCTGCAGTAAGGTAGAAGGGAAGGTGACGTGTCCATTAAGGGACTGCACCGCAGCAGGTACATAGTGAGAAATGGGGTACATATCAAGTAGAAAAGAGGGTACCAGGGGAAAGAAAAGAAATTGTATGGGTAAGTACTTGTATTCATATTGCAAGTCCTTACCAGCCATCATTAGGCCATGACAATTTGTGGCACTTCTTGGCTTTGTTCTTGATGGCCCCCAGGACTGTATGTACTCATCTTCATCTTCATCAGTGTCAAGGGGGGTGATATGTTTGAGATACTCAGGGACTCTGAAGTTTTTGAGCATCTCATCTTGAGGAACTTTTTCAATGTTGCTCCAGGGGACTGGCTGTGTTCTGAGGCCTGTGGTGATGCAGTTGAAGGTGTCAGCATCCTACAATCCTCCCAACCACTCCATCTTCTTCATGCACATGAACACTGCTTTGATTTTAAGTTTGAGCATTTCCTGCTCAAGATAGTGGTTGTCTTCTTCCCACTTCTGGTAGGTGATGACAGCTGCTGTTAGTGATTCGTCTCCCTCATTGTTCATGGTGTTATTGATGCTCTCAGCAAACAGTTCCCTGCCAGAGAACAGTCAGCTGTGATGTTTAGTATATCTGGTGGCAGGGTGTGTGGAGGGGATAGGATGGAGTAGGTCTGTATAAATTGGGTGTCCCTTACCCATGGTGGTGCTGATGAGAGGGTAGCAGTTGTTGTCAAAGTGGTACTTGATGTACTTAGCATGTTCAGCTCCTCTCTTTTTGTTGGGGACAATGAATGGTTCAAATGAGCAGGTGTGCCAACTGGGGCCTTGGTATTTGTCGCTCTCCTCACCCTTTGTCTGGTCCTTCTCCTCCTTGTTGACTTATCATTTGCAAATTTGTTCATCTTCTTCTTTTTCTTGCTGGGAGCAAGCTGGTTTGATTCCCAGTGCATGAAGAGCATTGTGGATGTTGCCTGCTGGAACATGCTCAGCATATATAATGGTGGTGGTGGCCTTCTTGCAAGCATTTGCAAGGGCATTGAGCCTAAGGTTAGTGGAGGAAGAAAGTGGGGAAGTTGGGGCACTGTCAACTGAATACCCCATAGGGGTAAGTGGTGGTGGGGAGATGGATCCCCAAGAACTATTGTTGGTGGAGGTATCCTCAATAAAAGTGAGGGGGTAAAAGCAGTTGGTGGGTAGGCCAGTCATGGGTGCCATAGAGGTGGTGCTGATGATTGTGGCCATTGATATTATGGTTGGGGCTGAATGTTTCAAAAGTTGGGAATGGTGGAAATGAGGTGTAAGAGATGAGGAGTGTGGTTGTGGTAGTGAGGCTGGTTTGGTAGTAAGCAGAACAAGAGGCAGTTGCTTGCTGAGGTCTTCATCTTGATTCTTGGGTCCTTATATATGTTTTGACCCCCTGTTTAGGTTTCTTTGGTCTTGTGAAACTCTTCAAGGAGCTCTGGAGCATGTAGGTCATCACTGCTGACCCATGAGTTGTCCAATGCAGGGTATCCTTTCCACCTGACCAGGTATTGGTGCTGACACTTGCACCCATGTTTCCTTTCTGTGATAATCTCATCAACTTCATATTCTTCTTTGCCTTCTATTGTGTCAGGTGGTGGTCATTTGTAAGGCTTGCCATACTCCTTGGTTTCTATATAAGGTGTTATTAGATCCACATGAAACACATTGTGTATGTTCATGTTTGGAGGTAGTGTGTGTCACAGAGTGGCTTGTGTGAGGGCAAGAGAACCGCTGATGACATGTGAGGATCATGTTTGACCCCTAGGTGTGGTAGGCCTGTCTAGGCCTGGGGATGACACATACAGGTTGGACTTGTAGTCAGCTTGTGAGTCAGCATTGGTAAGATGTGCCATCAGCATAGTAGTCAGCCGTATGGTCTGAATAAGACTGGATCTTAGTAGTCAGAAGTATCATGTCATGTACCCTATAGTATTTGTATGCGAGCGCATGCAGAGACTTGACTTCAAGTCGAGTCTCCTGTCAATAGGAGTAGTGACTTGGTTCTATCGTCTCTGGGAGTCACCATGGCTTGTTCCACTCTGCTCAGCATCCTCTGTGTTATCCTCTGTATCTTGTGATCACCCAACAGACCTTGGGTGGCTTCAAGTTCTAGTACAATAAACAAATCCCTCAGTAGTGAGTCAAGCTACTTTCAACCCATAGTGATAGAGGCATCTGCTGAGTCTCTTCCCTTGGAAAACCTTCAGTAATTACCATACTGACAAGGTCTAATGTGTCACTGCCATTGCCATGACAGTGTGAGCTGGTACACCACTGCTAATATTTACTGACTGATGGTGAAGGGTCCTATGCACTTTGGTGCCATTTTCTTTGATGGTGCCTTTGTTCTGATGTTGTGCACATCAAGCCATACTTCTTATCCTTCCTTATATGTCTTGATTGGTTTCTTTATTTGGGTCTTCTTTTGTAGTGATTGGTGGGCTATTGTTCTTACCTTGCTAAGTTCTTCTATTCAGGTGGCAGTGGCAGGTACTGTTTCATCACCATCTTTCCAATTCACTTATGGGTTAGTCCCCATGATTAGTTGGTGTGGCATAAAGCTGGTTGTTTCATGTTTCCACATGTTGTGAGCAAATTCTGCTACTGGGAGGTACTGAGCCCAATTGTTTTGAACTCTGTTAGCAAATTGTCTTAAGTAGCCTTCAAACCATTGGCTCATTTGTTCACTTTGTCCATCTGTTCTGGGGTGGAAGGCAGTACTTAAATTTTGTCCCAATTGCTTTACATATGGTATGTGCAAAGTTGCCTGTAAATCTTGGGTCTCTGTCTGATATGATTTGTTTTGGTGTTCCAAACCAGGGGAATAAATGGTGGAGGTATAGTCCAGCTACTCCTTCTCCATCAATGGTTTTCTTACAAGGTAACATATGGCGGCTTTGGAACATCCTTGGTCTATAATGGTAAGGATTGAGTCATATCCTTTTGACTTTGGTAGGTCAGTTATGAAGTCCATGGATACATATTGAAATGGTCCTTCTTCAACCAGAGTGTCAAAGTGATGTAGAGGTGTGTGGGCAACTCAGATTGTTTTGCTTTCTTGATACTTAATGCATCCTTTGACATAGTTTTTGATGAATTGTCTAAGTCTTGGGCCATGGAAGTGACTTTTAATGAGGTCCCAAGTGTTCTTAATGCCTGGATGTCCTCCAATAGGCAAGTCATGTAGTTCTTGGAGGGTTTCTTGTCACTGATTGGTGTCATCTAGCATGTATATTATTCAAGAAAGAAGAGGATCAGGTAAAATTGTCACATGTTTGTTGACTTCTACCCCCCTTTTAAGGTCTTCTCTCCAAGATAGCAGGTCAGCAATTATGTTTTGATTTCCCAGAATGTGGTGGAGTAGGAAGTTGAAGTCAGCAAGGTGGGCCATCCATCTTGCTTGTCTAGGTGTGATTTTATGTGCTGATCTGAAATATTTCAGATTATTGTGATTGGAGCATATCTGGATTTGTTGGGTAGCTCCTAGGAGGTAATGACAGAAGGCTTTGGTGGCAGCTACTATTGCTAGTAGCTCTCTGTCGAAGATATCATAGTTTTGTTCTGCTGGTGATAGTGACTTCAGGAAGTAGGCCACTGGGTGTCTCCCATCTTCAAATTTTTGGGATAAGGTGGCTCCTATTGCAAAGGCAGATGCATCAGTGTCCAATATAAAAGTCTTGGTTTGGTCTGCTGTTTGTAGGATAGGGTAGCAGATAAATTCTGTTTTGAGGCTTTGGAACACTTCTTCTTCCTTAGGCCCCCATCCCCATTGTTTGTTCTTCTTTGTCAAGTTGTGTAGAGTTTGTGCAATTTTAGAGTAATGTGCAATAAAGTCTTTGTAAAAGTTTCCAAATCCTAGAAATGCATGAACTTGTTTGGCAGTTTTAGGGTTTGGCCAATCAGTGATTGCTTTGAGTTGACTGGGTCCATTTTGACAAGGCCACCTCCTACTATCATTCCTAGGTATTCCACTTCTTCTTTGTGGAATTCACACTTCTCTAGCTTCAAATAGAGGTCATTGTTGCCAAGGATTTGTAGGACTTCATCTACTTGTTGTTGGTGTTCTTTCTATGTACCATTGGTTGTAATGAGGATGTTATCCATGTATATGAAGACATTTCCTTTTGCTAATTGTTCCCTGAAGATGATGTCCATCATGCTTTGAAAGGTGGCTGGGGCATTTCTCATTCCAAAGTACATGACTTTTGACTGAAAGAATCCTTAGTTTGTTTTAAAGGTGGTTTTGTGTTGGTCCTCTGGTTTAATGAGTATATTGTTATATCCCCATTGTACATCAAACTTTGTAAAGTGTCTCTTGTGTGCCAGTTGTGGGATAAGGTCTTAAATGAGGGGGAGAGGATAGTTGTTAGGGACCATCCATTCATTTAGTTGCCTGTAGTCTTGTACTGGTTGGAGTTTTCCATCTTTCTTTTTAATGAAAAAGAATGGTAAGGCATATGGTGATTTGGACAGTTTGATGTATCCCTTGTCTTGATGTTCCTTAAGGAACTCTTCTAATGCATCTTGTTCTTTGGGGGATAGAGGGTATATTTTGCAATCAAATGATGCAGGTGTGTCAGGTTTAAGGTTGATGGTGTAGTCCCATGGTTTTGATTCAGGGATTCACTTTGAAGCTTCTTCACTGAAGACTTCTTAAAGTGTTGATATTCTTTAGGTACCAATTGGTGCCATTCCTTCTTTTCCTTCTTGCTAGCTTCATCTATTGCTAGCTGGGTAGACATCGTAGTTTTCCAAATTAGGAATATGGGTGGTCTTTTGTTGACATCTTGGGTGGATGCTATAATGTGTCCTTGTATCTTTCCTTCTTTCCAGCTAATGTCTGGGTTAGTGATTCATAGAAGGGGTATCCTAAGATAATGTTGTCCTTCCCTAGATTGGTGACAAAGAAGGGTAGTTCTCTTTGTATGCCTCTATGTTGGACAGTGAGGTGTATTGTCTCTGTAATTTGTCCTGCTGCATTGATAGTCCCATTGACATTTCTGGCAGTTCGTGGTTTGTCTAACTTCTGTCTAAGAAGTTTGAAACATTTGACAATTCAATGGGAGATGAAGTTTTCTGTTGCTCTACTGTCAATTAATGTTTGAATCTTGGCCTGTTGGTCCTTGTGATGCAATATTAATTGAGTTTGTACTGATCAAATTTTTGGTATGAAGGTGTCATTTTGGAATAAAGTCCGAATAATGGCCATGTCATTCAGACTTGTCGGAAATCCACTCCTCTTTCTCTCATGGCATTCATCCATTCAAGTTTCTTATTTTGGAGAACTGGATCATTCTGTTAGCTAGTTTGGTCATTTCATCTTGCTCTTGAGGCTCTTCTTCCTCTTCTTCGTCATAATACTCCTCATCTTCCTCTTCTTCTTCTTCTTCTTCTTCTTCTTCTTCTTCTTCTTCTTCTTCTTTGACTACTTAATGTAGGAGGTTTAGGCATGGTTTGGGATTGAACTTCTTCTTTGGACAGTCTTTGCCATGTGTCCTTGTTGACTACATTCAAAGCATTGTCCTTCAACTCTATACTTTTGTCTTTCTTCATTGGTGTTCACTTTTTGGATGGCATGAACCTGCATAGGTGTGCTGTTGGTGTACAGTTGTCTCAGAGGTTTCTGGGATGGCAGAGAGTTTGTAGGGAGGAAGCTGGATCACTTGGGTCCCCAGTTAGGCATAGGCCACTTCCCTTCTCTGAAGATTAAGTGTTCTTTCTCTTGTATCTTTGCTTCTTGCTGGACAGCAGTCACATAATCTACAAAAGTGGTCAGTCCAGGGTGCATCCTCAGAGTTCTTTGTCTTAATCCAGGTGGTAATCCTTGTAGGAACATTTGGAGGGTTGCTGGTGTATCAGGGTGATACCCTGCTTTAATGGAAAGGGTTCTGAACTGTGCTATATAGCTGTCTAGGTTACCTTGCTTCATTTTAATTGTTGGAGCACAGTGGTGGCTTTGGTGACTTTGTGGATGTCTGTAAATATAGCTGTGAAGGCTGATTTGAATGTAGCCCAGTGTATTTTGTCTTGTAGGGCTACATTATGGTTGTGATGTTGATCATGAAGATGATCAACTCTATCATAGACCCAGTCATCGACTAGGGGTCCTCTGATATATGATAATACAAGGGTGGCCCTCTTGTATGGGACTTGCATTAATTTATTGTCTTCATTGAGTAACTTATATAGTCTAAATTCCCTTAGGAATTTGTCACTTCAGCTATGGTCTCCTGTGAATACTTCTGGAGGAGTACCATTCCACTTTCCATTTACTGGGCCTGGAGGTGGAGCTGCTTGTGCTCCTGCTTGTTATAGACCTAGGGGAGGTCCTCCTGCAGGTGGTTAAGGCTGCTGGGGTTGTTGTTATGGTGGTACATTTGCCATAAAAATTTGTATAGGTTATTAAGGTGGTAGTAGGTGTCCTTGTTGGTCTGCAGGTATTACTTGGATTGGTGGTCTGGTGTGAAGGGCTAGGAGGTTTATTTGTTTGCCTAGTTGTTCTACATCTGCTGGTAGAGGTGGTTCTTGCTCTTATGGTTGTGGGGCTTCAAGTTGCATGTGGTGCTGGGGTGTTACTTCATGGTATGTCAGTGGATCAGCTTCTTCTGGTGTATGAGGTCAATCTTCAGAGTGATGGTCTGATCCTTCCTCTTCTTTGTCATCTGAGTTGTCTCCTGTGTGTTGTGAGACTCTTGGTGAATGTAGATCAGTAGTTCTAGGGGTCTGTGTTTCTTTGACTTGTGGTTCTGCAAGTTCTTCTCTTGTGGTAACCACTGGGGTTAGTGTGATGTGAAAGGGTTGGTAGTCTGGATGATAAGGATTGTCTATTGGAGGGTAGCCTATTCCTGCTGCTCCATAGTCAATTCTGTCTTAGTCATATGCCCAATAAAGGTTGTCTGCATCTCTGGTGAGGGTGTACCAATGTCCTTGAATAAATTTGACTGGTACTCTTTGGATTGCACTGGTGTGTTCACTTGGTACATCAAGGTTGTATCCTCTGTTTGGTCCTTGGACAATCCAATGGATATTTTGTCTGGTGATATATGGGGGGAGGTTTGGTTCTGATCTTCATTCAATACAGGCCCTTGTGCTTCCTGGGAAGGCTCTAGGATGGACACGAGGTTCTCTCCTGAATTTGTCCATGGTGGCAGATATCATGGATAATAATAGGTGTTGTTGGTTCTACTGTCATATACTCTAGACAATAGTACATGTGTATTGTGCACAGGGATTGGGTTGTTCAAGTGGATAGCTGTCTTGGCTTCTGGTAAGCTTAGTCTAATGTCATGCAAGGACATCATGTGTCTTAGTTTGAGGGTTTGGTTCTGGGTTTGGACGCCTTGTCCAAGTCTAGTTTCTGATCTAGGTCAGGGTTCAGAGTTCTGTCCTTAGAACTTGTATAGCTGTGGCTTCTGAATGGTGTGTAGCAGTGCTGGCTATTCTGTTGTCACTCTAGGAAGTGATGTCTGGAGGTGCAACTATGTCTTATATTGTACTTAGTTTGTTGATGATTCATAAAGCTTGTGAATGGAAGGGGTTCTGATGTCTAGTAGGAGCAGCTCCATGGTGCTACAGGTGGTCATAGTATGTGACATGTATTACAGAGGTCATAGTATGCAACTTGTTTGTATAGACAACTAGAGTTCCATTACTAGTGGCCTTCAGGTTCAGGTTCTGGGTGGGAAAGGTAATGCCTTTCTGTCTGAGTTTGGTCGGAGTTTCAAGTGAAGAGCAAATGCAGCTCTAAGTCAATTTAGCAGGCCTTAGGGTATGTCATGGTGGACTATTGGGATGCTTACGCTTACTAATCTACTTACCTTATATGTACATATTTCCCACAGCTCGGCTGGAGTCGTCACCACTTCCCCCTCCTTATCTTACCCTCTCGCTATTACACTCCTGCCGATCCCTTCTGCTGTTGTGTTGCCTCGGCTTATTACTAGACTACTTACACTAATATGCCGACGAGTTTCGTGGCCTTACTGCCGCTGAAACGCGTCATAAACTGCCGATGACTCTGCCTAAATACTTGTATATAAATACGCTCATAGAAGGGGACCAAAGCCTTAAGCTTGGTCTCTTGTGAATCCTAGACATTCTCAGAGCAACCCTCCGAGTGACCCAAGCTTCCCAGCCCCTTTTTCCCTCCCACTTGCGCCCTAGAACGTACCCTAGGGTCTGCTAAGCGACTTAGTGACGCGTTTCACTTAATCTACCATATATAGTAAACCGAGTCCCGATTGGGAACTCTTCGAACTCCGACACATACGTTAAGCGCTCAGAAAGGCGTTGCCTTTCTTCGCTTCAAGACAGACGAAGGTCACTGAGTAACGGACCTCTCAGTGCTCTATAAACTACCCTATCTGCACCAGAATCCCCAGCAGGAAGGAGCAGCTCCTTCCATTCACGACCTTAGTGGCATACCGACGAACTAAGTGCAATACAAGGCGTATCAGCACTCCAGACATCCCTTCCTTTGGACACTCATCTTGAGTATCCAAATCGACTCCTTCACATCTAGATCCCCTTCCTCCTTCAGGAGATAGGGAACGACAGCAGCCAGCACCGCCACTACCCACAGCCGTTCTAACAAGGCGTTAGAACTCCACAGAAGACGACCAAAGACGACGGTCACCGACGCAGATATCATCCTACACTTACAACAGAAGGACAGAGACAGGCCAGACGCCCTACCCCTCATAGCAATAGAACGAACAGCCAAGGAGGCTGCCAGACAGAAACATCGACAGAACGACGCCGGACTGCCAGACAGAACATCGACAGAACCGCCACGCTCCGTCCCGCATGACAGGGTATGTTCTAAGGTGCAAGAGGATGGTTCTGATAGTTCTTAAGCTTATGTTCACAAGGGATGAACTCTAAAGTCCTGTATTATACAAGAGACTAAGCTTAAGGCTTTGGTCTCACTTTTGGGGGGCTTTTATAGGCCCTGTGGCTACTATACAGTAAGTACATATGACTAAGTAAAGGGATGATGCATCTCTAAGGCATCATACTAAGCATGTATGACTACAAGGTAGTAAGCATGTATGACTAAGTAAGTGATGATGCATTTAGATGGCATCCTACTAAGCCTATATGACTAAAAGGCTGGATGATGCATTTAAGTGGCATCATGAGGCTGTGAGACTATGAAACATGGTGGCATATTAGTCTGAAAGTATTAGTAATGAGCTGAGGCAACACAACATAAAGTGGAGGGCAGTGAAGTGGAATAGAGGTGTGGTAATGTATGGGGATGGATATGAAAGAGGCTCCCTGCCAGTCCATGAGAAAGCAATTACTATATATGGTTAAAAATAATGTAAGCAAGAATAGTCTGGCAGTCCATAACAGGAGTGGACACTACCTATCAGATGGCACCATACATCAGATGCACCACCTGTTGGACAGCCAAGCTGTAAGCTGCCCATCAGACAGCCAGAGCATGGCAGCTGAGTTCAAATAAATCACACATCACAGGTGTGACCATCTGAAAGGTGATGACTGGCCAATGTGTGATGCAGATATAGTAGTGTGGAGACTGATATCTTTCTGCACTTATCAGACACTATGGCAGAGGATGACTGCCCCCTATACTCAGTGCTGTAGTCATATGTAGTACAAGATGATGTGTATCTCAGCCCAAATACAAAGAAATATGATGGGAAAAAATAAATATGATGAAATAAGATATTGAACATTATAAAATCAAATAAAAGAGATAACATACAGTAAAATGATGTTATAATAGTGGAAGACACTGCATGCAAATCAAAGTATCTCTCAAAGTATTT
Source organism: Russula compacta (assembly GCA_022376555.1). NCBI lineage: Eukaryota > Fungi > Basidiomycota > Agaricomycetes > Russulales > Russulaceae > Russula > Russula compacta. Next base: position 86,078 of record WTXH01000121.1, read on the forward strand.
CTCTGGTAAGTGATGAAATGTTAAAATGTTAAAGTTTTTCCAATCACGTGACCTGTGACAACCAATCAGATTTTTCATAGATCACGTGCCCAAGAAAAACTTTAACATTTCCGCAACAAAAATACTTTGACTTGCATGCGGTGAGATTGTAATGAGCCACATCAATTATAATTGCCTTATAATCGACCCTCTACAATTGTAATATGAATTCATTCACAGTTATAGTTGACTTAATAATTACATTATCATTATCATTATTATGACTATTACAATTGCTAAGCCTGGAATATAATTATTATATTTCACGTCTGATATTATATCAATTATGTTATTATAATTTATTATAAGGTCACCGACAAAATTTGCGACATATAGAACCCCCATCATCATGCGTGACAACTTTGCTCTTGTTCATTGCTTCCTCGTTCCAGCCGTTCGTTCCCTCTTTGTCCTTGTGTTAGCTCTTTTTGGGGCTCCAGTCGCCTATATATCCTATGTTTTGATCCGTCGCCGTATATCTACATATCGCTCTCCACTGCGGAATCTCCCTGGGCCAAAAAAGACGCACTGGCTCAAGGGTAGCTTTGTCAATGTACTGGAACAAGATTCAACACGCCTGCAAGAGCAATGGGTTCGGATGTATGGACATGTCTTAAAGTTCCACAGTACTTTTGGGGTCCGTCTTTCCTCTTTTCTTCTTTCCATCAAGTTCGTTAAATCATTGGCGATCTGTAGTTACAGAAAGTCCTTGCCGTTGACCCTGTTGCTGTGTCCTATGTTCTACAGCACAGCGACATTTTCCAGAAATCAGATCTCCTACGTTTTAATCTTGGTACTTTCACTGGTAGAGGTATGCATGATTTAGAGTCCGGCTTGACGTGCTTTGACGTTTCATCTCAGGCCTCCTATTCCTCGAAGGTATGTTCCTGGTACCTGTCGCCTATGACTATGACAAGCCTCAAATACATTTAATCTATCCTCCTGTATTAGGAACACAGCATAAGAAGCAGGTGACTTGCGCGCATATATCCCGTTTGACTAACTCTCATGGCATGAAATTCCAGCGCAAGGTCATGGTAAGCACTGGTGATAACGACTGGTGAATCTCTCAAACCCCCTACGGTCTCCAGAATCCCGCGTTTGGTCCTGCACAAGTCCGAAAGTTCACCTCATTATTCTTCGAGAAGTCGTTGGAGGTATGCATTGGTGAGAAAGGTCCTGCGATAGATTTCTTACCAGGGCTTCTGCAGCTACGCGAGATTTGGGCAGATCTACTCTCCAAATCAACACGGAAGGACGAAAAATTGAGCTTGAATGCATTTATGTGGTTGAACAAGGTCACGCTGGATATTATTGGACTAGCGGGTAACTTTCCCTTTAGTGCACCATCGTTGGCTACCCTAATTGCATTTTGGCAATCTCACGCAGGATTCGACTACCCCTTCGACTCGTTACATACAACGGGCGAGGAGCAGAATGATCTATATAAGGCGATCCGTTCTATTATAATGCCCCCCCCGCGTAGTCTTATCCTCCCGCTCCAACTCTTCTTTCCGATCTTCCGCTCAATCGTAGGCATCCCACTCATTGGATGGGACAAATGAATTGACATCTTTTTCATGTAGCCAACTCCTCGCTCTCGTTTCCTCGCTCGCTCTTTCGAAGTAGTTGAACGGATTGGATCTCGACTTATCCATGACAAGAAGACCTCCGTGCTCGCTGAGCGCAATACCAATGAGTCCGATACAATAGGAAAGCAGGATGTGGAGGGACATGACCTCCTTAGCTTGCTTATCAAGTCGAACATTGCTGCTGATATGCCAGAGAGTATGCGCATGAGTGACTCGGAGATATTAGCCCGTGGGCATCCTTCCCCTTGTCCAAACCTTGTCCTTAATTCGAAATCATCCTAATAACGTACCTTTTAGAGGTACCCACATTCTTGATTGCAGGACATGAGACCACAAGGTGCGGATCTCTTATCGATGCTCACCCTTCGATATGCTACCAACCGTCTTTATTGCAGTACCGCTGTCGCCTGGACGTTATTCGCGCTCTGCTGCCAACCCGCGGTCCAAACCAAGCTCCGCACCGAGTTGCGCACCTGTCCGACCGATTTGCCGACCATGGATGAGCTTAACGCACTCCATACCTTGAAGGCGTCGTCCGTGAGGCTCTGCGTCTGTATGCTCCCGTATCCAACACTACTCGTGTGACCATGAACGATGCGGAGATTCCGCTGCAAAAGCCCTTTACTGACAAGCGCGGGGTTTTGCAGAGTACTATCAGGTGCGGATAGCCCCATTTCGGTATGACGCGTGACGAAGAATGCTAACTCTCCGGCGGGGGTGCTTTAGGGTCGCTAAAGACGACCTGCTGGTCATCCCAATTCGTCTATTAAACCGCTCGACAGAGATATGGGGAGAAGACGCGAACGAATTCAAGTACGTGCCAGTTTAGCTCTCTTGTTTTATTTTGACGGTAAGGAACGTTGTAGGCCCGAACGGTGGGAGGATGTGCCTGAAGCTGTGAACGGGCTTCCGAGTATCTATGGCCACTTGGTGACGTTCATCGCGGGCGCGCACGCATGTATAGGCTACCGATTCTCCATCATCGAGTACGTTATGCACATATATCCCTCACGCTCTCCCTCGTTGGTTCACTTATTTGATCATTCACTGCATAGGATGAAAGCCCTTTTATTTACGTTGGTGCGCGGATTTGAGTTCGAACTGGCCCTGCCGGCAGAAGATATCGTACGCAAGTCAGGGATCGTCGGTCGTCCTGTGATTGCGTCGAATCCTGGTGCAGGGCCCCAGTTGCCGCTGCTGATTCGACTGTCGAATACGGACTGAGCGCGGGGGAGATTGTGACTGACGGCACCCATTCCATGTCGACGCTGTATAGACCTTGGGTTGTCTACAGAGTCGTGCAAGTTACGGCTAGCGGATGCTCGAATGAATAATGATGTTGTGGTTTCAATGTCGTACCCCGTCCCCCGCTCCTTTACACTGAATTCTCTTTACTCGCCGGCTCTATCTCCACCAGGGTAATTGGCTGTCCCTTTTGAAGTTTGTTGCTTATTCCAGCCCCGATCAAACGAGCTTTTATCAACCTCGTAACTTCATCTGTATCTAAATGGGACGCAGACAGACAAAGAGCTCCTCCTAACGAACAGTAGCATCGAAGAAAGTGTGGAAAAAATCGTTCAAAGGCGAGATCCCACAGATTGGTCAGTAACGTCGTAGTCGTCAGGCGCATACAGTCAATAATTGAACGCGAGATGTGTGTCGGCACGATTGCTCTTGAGAGCCTAGTAATGAGGAGACAATTCATTGCTAATCTGCGCTATGAGCGCATCGGGGATAGTTTTCGTATAAGAGCCTAGGCCCCATACGGCAATGAGTTGCTAGCAATTTTACTAGCAATTCTACCACCACAATTCCCTGGAGGTCACACCTGGTGACAGGGGTAGCATGACATAATGTCACTTTTTTTCGGGGTTTGCCAGACCATCGCAACATGTGTGATGCATGACACATATGAGATTTTTTTTGTTGGCACCTTTCAACTCATTGTGCCATGTCTGATCAAGATGACTTTGTATGAGAATCACTTCCTCCTGTTCAGACCAGACAACTCTTCCTCCTTGTTGAGGACATTCATCTCCAGATGTTTTGGGGCTTTTGGATGAACATGTTTGCATAGTGTGCAGAGTGATGGTACAAAAGAAAGCCCTGAAAATTCCTGAGCTCAGCCAATATCTCAGCCAATATTGATCACATGCATCATGCATAATGCATGTTGTGATGGTCTGGCAAACCCCAAAAAAAAGTGACATTATGTCATGCTACCACTGTCACCAGGTGTGACCTCTGGGGAATTCTGGTAGTAGAATTGCTAGCAATTTTGCTAGCAACTTGTTGCTGTATGGGGCCTAGGTTCCCACTTGGTGGAAGAATTCTACAGATTGTGATAGGTTATACCCCCACCCCTCCAGTCATAGTTTACAAGTATCCTGATCAAGTATCCTGAGACTCAGCTTTGGAAAAACAAGGCACATACATATGGAAGAATGAATGAGATTGCTGGTTGGGAGTGGGCAAAACATGCACCCTTCCTAGAAACTGAGGGCAAGAACATCTATACTACTCTGAATGTATGCACTGTCAGTAAGAGGGTAGAGAGAGATTGGTAGGGTGCTAGTACTGTATCAAAACAAGCTGAACTAAGATAAACTGTGCAAGCTTGATTTCAACATTCCCCACATTTCAGGGTTTCAGACCAAGTCATAACCTAGCTGCATGTATTATAACATACAGAAAATCTTCAGGAAAAATGTGCAGTATGCATCTTGCCATGTTGTTGTCTTTTACAGGGCCAAGGCCAGCAGCAGCAGCAGCACTGTCACTGTCATGGTGGACTATTGGGATGCTTATGCTTACTAATCTTCTTGCCTTATATGTATATATTTCCCACAGTCCAGCTGGAGTTGTCACCCCTTCCCCCACTTTACCTTACATCACTTCTATTACACTCCTGCCAATCCCTTCTGCTGTTGTGTTGCCTCGGCTTATTACTAGAGTACTTACACTAATCTGCTGACGATTTTTGTGGCCTTACTGCTGCTGAAACACATCAATTGCTGCCAAAGACTCCGCCTAAATAGTGATGTATAAATACACTCATAGAAGGGGACCAATGTAACCGGCCTGGGGTGATGGTTCAACACCATCGCACCCCTGTAAGTTCCGGAACCGGCCAATTAGAGGACTTGTGCCCCATTTCATGTTCATGCCCCATTTCATATATATCAGCTCGTGATTTTCTTGAGTATCTTGTGCTATTGGTTGTTATTGTCTTGGTCGTATAAATAGGTAGCACCACCCCCTTCAGGCCCTAGGCCTGCCCTCATGTCACCGGCGAGAGCAGTGACACTTAGACGTCGTTAGTATCCCTTGTTTCAGTTGAAACTCCGGACGACTCAGCAGATACTTCCACTACTGCTGGTGGATAATAACTATTGTTGCTTGCAAGCGACTCGTTGATAGTACTAGAACTAGAGCTGACGTTGGGCATGCCCACAACTTGTGGGACACAGAGGAGGAAACACAGGAAACCAAGGAAAGCTAAACAAGCCACGGCTTTCCTAGAGACAATAGAACGAAGTCACTACTCTTTGTTTGAGACAAGGAGACTCGACTTAGAGTCTCATCTCCTGCACGCATATGCGTACAAATACTACAAGTACATGATGACTACTTCTGCTTACTTGACCGTATTCTGGCCATCCGGCTAACTAAGATGCTGACTGAGGGGTGACAAAGCCCACTGACATACGCTGACTACTAGTCCGATCTGTATTACCAACCCCAGGCCTAGACAGGCCTACCACGCCTGGGGGTTAGACACGCCTCCTACATGCCATCAGCAGTTCTCTTGCCCCCTTGCAAGCCGCTCTGTGACATTACCCTCGGTTTAGAAACAAGCCGCACTGCGGCGTGAGCTGTGGGGGATGGATGAGAACTTACGTCCTTTGTCTCCTCGGAGTAGGGGCTCGTCGTGGAGCTTGCGAAAGAGAGCGTAGCTCTCGTATTTGTGTGAGGCGAGGAGGCGGCAGCGGCATTGTTCCTCCTGGTAGTGGAGGGAGTCGATGTGGGCCTGGAGTTCTCGGGCTTCGATATGAAGCCCGGCGAGATCAGTGATGGTCTCGTGGTAACGTTGGAACTCAGCTGCTGTCCCCCAGTCTCCTCCTGGCTCGACGGCCTGACGCAGCATGGCGTCGTAAGTGGTGGGGTCGGTAAGTGCGTCGAAGAACCACTGGGGGTATTCCCCCTCTTCGATGATAGTGGCGCGGTTGGGGGCGAAGAGTTCTTGTCGATAGATGGCTTCCCCTTTTCCAGAGGTCCCCAGACAGTATTGCCCCTCGCGTTTGACATATGCCGCAAGGGTGTGCATGGTGTAAGCTCCATCAGTGATTGGAATGAAGAAATCGGGCACTCGCCCTTCGTTCTCTTCATACCCTTCGGGTACCCCCAGATCCTCCTTGTCGGCTGCGAGCTGATCATCCCTCCAGTGTTTGTAGGTGGCTTCCAGGCGAGCCACGTTTGCCTCATGCTCTGCCAGAGCGTCTGATTGTCCCTTGAGTACAGCGAGTTGGTCTCAGTTTTGCTTCGACACCTCCTCGTTCTTGCGCACAACACTTGCCAGTCCTTGGGCGATGAGGACGAGCTGCTCTTTGGTGGGGCTGTTTCCTTCGAGAGCAGCGTGGACAGTCCGCGGAGACAACTGAAACTCACTGAACTCGGTGGATGAGGCCACCACCTCCATGGGGACAACGAGGGTTTTGGCTTGCTTGCCAGCGGCTGACTGGGTGCGCGGCGGAATCGGCAGGGGCTCTTCGCATCCACTTGGACTGGCCGTGATGTAAGAGGGGACGGAGAGGGGTGAGGACATGCTGTTCTTGGTTGCGAATGGGCGAAAGAGTGAGAGGCGGTTGATCTGACCCATGTCGTCCGCTTGGGCCCTTTGTACTCGGTCCTTTCATCTGCTGGTCGTCGCTTATGATATTGTCTTACCAATGCTGGGGCGTGTACTTGGTCAGCAGGTTCCCAGGTATCGTCAGATGATGAGTAACCCTTCCATCGGATGAGGTATTGGAGCTGACGCCGCTTCCCATGGTACCTGTGTTGATAATTTGATCCACCTCGTATTCCTCAGCATTATCAATCATTTCTGGTGGCGGGCGCTGGTAATTGATCCCGTGTTCTTTACTTTCTTTGTAACGGGTGAGTAAGGAGCTGTGGAATACGTCATGGATGGTCCAGCCTGCTGGCAGCTGCAGTTTGTAAGCCACTGGTGAGATCTCTTTCAGCACTGTAAAGGGTCCATGGCGCTTGGGTGCGAGTTTGACAGACGCATAGGGGAGCGACAGGTGCTTTGCTTCGAGCCAAACTTGTTCTCCTTCTTGGTATTGTGCGGTGGGGATTGCTTTAGCAGTTTCATTAAGAGCTTGAACCGCTGCTTCTTGATGTGCTTTCGTGCACTCATGTCTATTTTCCATCGCTTTGTTACTGGTGATGGGTATGGGTTCTTCAGCAGTGCTGGGGCGGTATCCGAGAAGAACTTTGTGAGGACTCAGCTTGGTCGTGGTGTTAGGCCATCGATTATGCGCGAAGGTTGCAATTGGTAGGAGCTCATCCCAGTCGTTTTGTCTAGCCGAGGTATAGAGTCGAAGGTATGGTTCCACCCATTGGTTCTTTTGTTCGGTGAGTCCATCGGTTTGTGGGTGGAAGGCTGTGCTGACGTTTCGCTCTATCTTTAGTTTAGTAGTGAGAGCCTTGGAGAAATTGGATGTGAAGTGGGGGTCACGGTCAGAGATCACTTTTGATGGTATGCCAAACCATGGAAATATGTGCTGGAGGTACAACTGAGCCACTCCTTCGCCAGTGATGGTCATCTTGCATGGGATGAACGTGGCGGCTCTAGAGCAGCCTTGATCGATGATAGTAAGGATGGCGTCCATCCCGTTGGCTTTTGGCAATTGAGTGATGAGGTCTAGAGCAATGTGGTTAAAGGGATGCATCTGTGGGTCTCCCGGTATGCGATACAACGGTATCTTCTTCTTGGTCATCCTAATTTTGTGTTGCTGGCATTGCGTGCAACCCGCGACATATCTTTCCACCCATGTGTTCAATCCTGGCCACCAATAACGTTGAGAGACAAGGGCAATGGTATTGTCTCGGCCCGGGTGTCCTGCAGTTGGTGAGTTGTGGAATTGAGATAATATGTCGCATCTTAGCTGTAGTCCTGCTGGTACTGCTAGACTCCACCCTCGTACGTAGCCTTCAGGGATCTTCCGTACATCTTGTTGGTCACACCATAGTTCCATTTCTGCTCGCTGCTTTTGTTGAGCTTCTTTCACTCGTTGCTCTAGAGTGTTTGTTTTCATTGGTGTGGTTGCAATGAACATGGATGTAGGGAGGAGGGTTAGGTTCGCATTGTCTTCAGCACCATGATTGACTCCTGGTGGTCTGGACAGCATGTCAGGGGCAGTATGAATTTTTCCTGGCACATGTTTGATGATCAGGTTGTAGTCCTGGAGCTCTGCGAACCATCTGGCCACGCGTCGATTGACTTTCCGAGGGGTTTTCCAGTATGTCAGGTTGGCATGATCCGTGAGAATGGTGACGGGTATTTCCGTAGCTGCTACGTGAGGACAGAAACGTTTAAGGGCTTTCAAGACACCTAGGAATTCTCTTTCGTAGATGTCATAATTGCATTCTGTTGGGGTGAAGGTGTTAGAGTAGTAGGTGACGGGACATAGCATGGGTTTCTGGGTGTGTGGGTTGATTTCTCCCTCCTGTGAGAGTATGGCTCCCACGCTGTATGCTGAGGCGTCAGTGGCGAGGAAGAATGCTTTGGAGTAGTCGGGTTGGCGAAGGATAGGTTTGCTGCACATCAATGTTTTCAGACGTTCGAGGGCTTCTTTGCATTCTTGGGTCCATCTGAACGGGGTGTCTTTTCGCGTTAGTTGGATTAGGGGGCGTGCTATGAGGGAGTAGTTGGGTATGAAATATCGGTAGAACCCTGTGAAACCCAAGAATGCCCGAACGTCTTTGACAGTTTGCGGTTGGGGCCAGTCCGCGACCCCTTGTACTTTCGCAGGATCCATCTGAACCGTGCCGTCTTCTAGGATAACTCCCAAGAATTCTACCTTTCGTTGTTCGAAGGTGCACTTTTCCAGTTTGAGGTATAGATTGTACTGCCTTAGTTTGTCTAGGACTTTGTGGGTGCATTCTTCGTGGAATTCAGGGTCGTCTCCTGTAGCTATAAGGAGGTCATCCATGTAGATGATGAGCCATCCCTGTGCCATTTCTTTGGCGAAGATTGTGTTCATCATGGTTTGGAAGGTCGCTGGTGAATTCGTTAGTCCAAAGAACATCACTGTGGGTTCAAATAGTCCTTGATTGGTGATGAACGTGGCTTTCCATTCGTCCCCCTTTTTGATGCGGACGTTGTTGTATCCCCATTGGATGTCGAACTTTGTAAAGAGTTTCGCTCCCTGAACTTTCGCTATCAGTTCTGGAATTAGTGGGAGGGGGTAGTGGTTGCGAATAGTCCACTCATTTAGGCGACAGTAATCTTGTACTGGTCGTAGTTTCCCATCTTTCTTTTTGATAAAAAAGAAGGGTGCTGTGTATGGACTCTTTGAGGGGCGTATGTAGCCCTTCTTTTGCTGCTCTTTGACGAATTCTAGTAGCGCCTTCTGCTCTTCTTGCGTAAGCTGATACACCTTGCCTGGTATCGAGGGTGGTGCTTCTGGCTTCAATTCGATCGCATGATCCCAGATATGCGGCTCGGGGAATCATTGGGCAGCTTCTTCGCTGAAGACGTGAGCGTGTCTGTGGTATTTAGTTGGGATTTTGCCACTTCCCTTGTGCGACCCTGCCTCTTCGGCTAGTTTCGACGCCAGCGTCTGTCCTTTTTCTCTTTCTGCCGGGATGATGAGTTTGGCCATGTGTATGGATCCATGTATGATTTTAGCGCGCCTTAATGGGGTTTCACGACCTTGTGGGGTGGTTCTGCACTTCCCTATTTGTACTTGGGTTGCCAATTTGGTGCGAAGGATAAGGGGTAATTGATCGCTTTCGAGCCATCCTCACACCCAGTCAATTTTTGGCTGCGTGGCGGCGAACCACGGGTACCCCAGGATGACCTTTTGTTCTCCCAGATCAGTAAGGAAGAATCGTAACCAGGTCCGTTGACTCCCTGTCTGCATTTCTAGATCCGTGTAATTTTCTATATCTCCGTTTTTATTCCTTGTCCCATCTACGTTGTAGACTGGCCTGGGTCTTTCCAGTCACTTGATGGGGAATCGCATTTCTTTCGTGTATTGCATACTGATAAAATTCTCGGTCGCTCCTGAATCTAGGAGCGCTATTGTTTCGGCCCTCTTCTTGGATAGATGAATGAATAAACGTAGCTGCATAGACTTCTGTACAGAAAGGTACATTCTATCTGATCCAGTCCTCCTAATTCAGGCCGCATGGATTAGGCCTCCGAAAAATTTCCCTCTTTCGCCCCGAGACGATTCATCAGCTCTTCTTGATCTTCGGACAAGAGCGTCTCTAGCTGTTGGTGGAGGTGATCCACCTTCGAGACGTTAGACTCGGTCTCGTTATCTTCGGGTGTCCAGTCGATGAGCTGAGCAGTGCACATATTTGTGCGAGGCTGTTTGGTGGGGCAGGTGCGAGCAAAGTGTCCTTGTTGTCCACAGGTGAAACACACACCCTGCGCTCCTCTTTGGACTCTGTGGTCGTCTGTTCTTACGACGTTCCCTCTTGGTGGTCCTCCACCTCTTCCTCACCAGTTCCCTCAAGGTGCTCTGGCTCGATCCATGTCCATAGGTACTGGCTGATTGTTCCATGCCCTAGGTGCTGTGGTGGAGTTGTAGGGGGTCTGTCCGAATCCTTGTCACGGTGGTCGAGGATTCTGTGGCTGCTGAGTGCGATACTGCCAGTTATTTTGGAATGGGGGGCGTCTGGCGTTGTTGTTGTTGGGGCGCATGTACAAGGCGTCGATGATTCGTTGTGATGCGGTCACGTTGATGGCTTTGGCCTTCATTTGGTCGTAGGTGTTGACGGCCATGTCTTCCAACACCTTCTGTCCGACGCTGCGCGGTAATCCTTGCAGAAATAGCTGCATGGTATTCTGGTCCATCAGGTTGTAACCAGCTTCATGCGCTATGCTTTCGAAGGTAGAGATGTACTCATCTATTTCAGGCCATCTCATTTTTAACTCTTGCAGCTTGATGCGTGCCTTCTGTGCCTTTTGCGAATCGAGGAAGCGGTTCTCAAAGTTCTGCACGAACGTTGTCCATACTGCACGGGCATTGTCTGCCGGTTGAAGTGTCCCCAGCCAGTCCAGTTGTTGCTCCGTCCATTGATTGACTTCCATTCCCTTGATGCAAGTGAGGGCTATGGCTACCTGCTTGATAAATGAGGCTAGTGATGGAACATTATGGTTAACGAGGAAATATGCACGGAGTTCTCGTAGGAAACTCTCAGCTTTGGCTCGATCTCCTTCAAAGATCGTTGGTAGGGCTCCCATTGGTTTATCGTCGGCTTGGATCGGTTGTTGCGGTTGTCCGCCTCCTGGTGCACCTCCTCCTCCTCCACCTGGTGGACCGCCTCCCGGAGGGCCTCCGCCTCCGCTTGGTCCTCCACTCCCACCCCCGGTGGGTGGTCCAGTTCTTCCTCCTGCTTGGGTTGTGGTTACTGCCGTTGCTGCAGTCGACATAGTGGCTATGGTAGTTGGTTCAGCGGTTAGTGATAGGTCTGTGAGAGCGGTGATAGCCACTGATAAGTCGACGGGTGAATTTCGAATCTGTTGGTCAAGAAGGTCTTCTTCTTCTTCGCTATCTGATCCTTCGGCCCAGTCCTTGATAGTGGGTGCTTCTTCGTACGTATTTACTGCCGTTCCTTCGTGTCTTCCGTTATATTGATCAACACGTCATGCTCTCTGATCGAGAAATGGGGACTCTCCTTCGTTCCCCCAGTTGAGGGTATACCAATGTCCGTTATGCAGATGAACTGCTCTGATTTGTGTTCCTCCTACTTGGATCGCATATGCGTGAAAAGGAAAGGTTTGGTCTTCCCAATAGACTGCAGTGTTTTGCAATGCTCGTTCCCTGTCGATGGGAAGTTGTATGTATTGTCTCTCTTCAGGGGCCGTGGTGGTGAAGAAGTCGAGTCTAATGTCACCAGTGAGAGCAGTGACACTTAGACATCGTTAGTATCCCTTGTTTCAGTCGAAACTCCGGACGACTCAGCGGATACTTCCACTACTGCTGGTGGATAATAACTATCGTCGCTTGCAAGCAACTCGTTGATAGTACTAGAACTAGAGCTGATGTTGGGCATGCCCGCAACTTGTGGGACACAGAGGAGGAAACACAGGAAACCAAGGAAAGCTAAACAAGCCACGGCTTTCCTAGAAACAATAGAACGAAGTCACTACTCTTTGTTTGAGACAAGGAGACTGGACTTAGAGTCTCATCTCCTGCACGCGTATGCGTACAAATACTACGAGTACATGATGACTACTTCTGCTTACTTGACCGTATTCCGGCCATCCGGCTAACTAAGATGCTGACTGAGGGGTGACAAAGCCCACTGACATATGCTGACTACTAGTCCGATCTGTATTACCAACCCCAGGCCTAGACAGGCCTACCACGCCTGGGGGTTAGACACGCCTCCTACATGCCATCAGCGGTTCTCTTGCCCCCTTGCAAGCCGCTCTGTGACACCTCAAGTACTGTGTACTATATATAGGGGACTCATTATGCCTGGTAGAGGCAAGTTGAGTCTCTTGTCTCAATACAAGCAGTGTTCTACTTCACTATGGGTGGCTACTGAGTCGGAGCTCAGCAAGCAGTAACCCAGACATCGACATTGACTTGCAGGTCGACTTCTTCTCTATAAGTCTTCTAGGACACTTGAAGTCCTAGCTCATTGACTTAGTGTGTCTATTGTTGCTGTCTAACCCTTGGTGGTGACAACCAAAGCCTTAAGCTTGGTCTCTTGTGAATCCTAGACATTCTCAGAGCAATCCTCCAAGTGATCCGAAGCTTCACTGCCCCTTTCCCCTCCCACTTGCACCCTAGAATGTACCCTAGGGTCTGCTAAGTGACTTAGTGATGTGTTTCACTTAATCTACCATATATAGTAAACCGAGTCCCAATTGGGAACTCTTTGAACCCTGACACATACATTAAGCACTCAGAAAGGCATTGCCTTTCTTCACTTCAAACAGACAAAGGTCACTGAGTAATGGACCTCTCAGTGCTCTATAGAACCACCCCATCTGCACCAGAAACCTAGCAGGAAGGAGCAGCTCCTTCCATTCACGACCTTAGTGGCATACCAACGAACTAAGTGCAATACAAGGCATATCAGCACTCCAGACATCCCTTCCTTTGGATACATGTCTTAAGTATCCAAATTGACTCCTCCACATCTAGATCCCCTTCCTCCTTCAGGAGATAGAGGACAACAGCAGCCAGCACTGCCACTACCCACAGCCATTCTAACAAGGTGTTAGAACTCCACAGAAGATGACTAAGACGATGGTCACCAATGCAGATATCATCCTACACATACAGCAGAGGGACAGAGATAGGCCAGATGACCTAACCCCCATACAAAGAGAACGAGCAGCCAAGAAGGCTGCCAGACAGAAACATTGACAGAACTGCCACGCTCAGTCCAGCGTGACAGCCACTGCTGCCACCTGCACCAGCACCAGTATCAGTGCTGCTGCTTTCACCTTACATCTACCCCTGCACATGTACTGCAAGTCCTTGAGCTTGCATGTGCATCCATGCTGGTGTTCATGATTTGAGGCCTTGTACACCACCAGGACCTAGATGCTGCTGCCAGTGCTGGCACCAGTGTTAGTGCTGGTGAGGGTGGTGGCAGCACTCCTGCTGCCAGTTGCACTGTCACTGGTCCTGGTCCTCATCAGAAAAACCCAAAAAAACTTAGTCAACTTAACTTGACTTAAAGTGCCTTATTTGTCTTATTGTGCATTTAAGCATGTTTAAGCATGCTAAGCACACTTTTTTTGCTTAATTCTGCTTAACCAGATCATGTGTAAGAACAATTTTAAGCAATTTAAATAAGAGGTCCAACTGAGGTACCTAAGTTGCTCACTAAGTATGTGTTAAGGAGGACTTCCTTTCATAATGCATACAAAGAATTGTAAGGACAATTTAAGACAGTTAAGAAGAAGTATAACTAAGGTACATCACTAAGCATGTGTTAAGGAAAACACTTCCCTTCACAATGCTCACTGCATCTCATGCTTTTCATACCCCTTTAACTTTATTACTCTTAGTAATAAATCCCTTATAGCTTGCATTATTTTAGTCTAGGTATTAGGTACAAAACATATACTTCAAGTAGCTACAAAAATGTCAGTCCATTGTTTTTTATCAGTCTAAATTGTCACTCCTCTCACACTCACACCTCTTCACCCTCTCTTGTGCTTGCTCCTCTTCAGCTTCTCTCATGCTTGCTCCTTTTGGTCTTCTCTTATGCTTACTCCTCTTTGCCTTCTCTCACACTCACTCCTCTTGGTCTTCTCTTATGCTTGCTCCTCCTTGCCTTCTCTTGCACTTGCTCCTCTTGGCCTTCTCTCACTCTGTGGTGCCTGCTTGTGATTAACATCTATCAACTTCATGACCCATCTGTAAATGATAGCCTTCTTGCCCATGTAGGGAACTGTATGGGTCAACCCACACTTTTTTTAGACCATCATGCATCCTTACCTATGAACTCCTCTGCCTCTAAAATGAGCATACAGGCTGGGGCAACCTATAAGGGTATTTATAGTGATTTCTGTAGTCATAAATGCAGTGGGTGTAGAGCTATAAAATCATGGGTTAACCCATGCAGTTCCCTATGCCCATGAGTTTGCCACATACCATCCTCACAGATTTGGATTGAATCATCCAGAGTTAAAGTAACTTACCTATATGTATATGCAATTGTTAAGCTGTTGTCTATTAGTGGTGCCTCTTTTCAGTGCATATGAGGTCCAACCAAAATGGCACATTAGTATGTGTAGTGATGTCACCACTAAGATTCTTAGCAGAGACAAATAGATGCAAATGAAAAAAAGAGCCAAGTCATGCTATGACTTGGAAGATAGATAGAGATGAAAGGATAGAAGAGTTTCTGCCTATTGCTGTATGCTGCAATGGCTACTCTGGCAGATGAAGAAGAGCACTTGTATTGTATTTGACAAGAGACTCAACTTGCCAGTACACAGGGCAAGGAGTTATCTACTTATAGTAGAAGGTGGCCTAGGGCCCAAAGGGGGCAAGTGCTACATGGGGCAACAGCAATATATAGAACAAGGGATAGTCCATCAACAGCACAAAAGGAGGAGTCAAGAAGGGGAATAAGGGAAACACCAAAAAAAGCTGACCCATATGAGCTAGGGTCACATGTGATAATAGTACAGACAAGACAAACATACTCTAGCCTGGTTGCAGAACTTACATGGGCATGGACAGTTGAATGTCCTACCAAGGCTGGTTACAGTCTTGGCCATTGTGACAAGGTCCTTGTTGGTGCCTAGATAAGTTACAGTTAGAAAGGTGGTTGGTCTCAGGGTTAGTGCTGGTGACATTGTTATGACCTTTGCATTGTAAGGAGCTTCATACAGTTGGTTCCCTTAGATAATTGAACTCACTGAACATTGAGAGTAAACTGCCAAAACAATCTCCTGCTAGCATTCCTCTTGCATCAAAGTCAACATGAGAAGTGGCCAACTTGTCCAGCTGCTGATTTATCACCAGCATCTGGTCAAGCACCTCATATTGGTTAGAATACCACCAGGGTTCTTTCACCACCTTGATGTGCTTCAACTCTGTAATAGAAGAACACAGCCCATTGGGGGCCCTGAAGGCTTGAATGAGGCATGAATAGTATGTGAGTGAGTGCTGACAAGGTAGTGAGAAGCCAATTGGATCAACTCCACACTCCTGAAAGATGAGTCAGTGTTGGTGGAATTGAGAAAGGGCATCATCTAATTCTCTGAGGGATGATGTGTCTTGAACATTATGGCAGGCTATGTAGCAGAATTCCAGGAATGCACATAAGGTTTAAATCATCCTTGAAGGAACATGGCCACTAATTGTAGGCAAATAGACCTAAAATCAAAGCATAATTATCATGTAAACTTGTAGCATGAAGTCCAAACCTTCATTGATGCCTTTGAATTGAATTGTCACCTGTCCACTGTTTAAAGCCTTATCCTTGAGGAAATTGCCGTGGGCCTGCAAAAGGAGTGATGATAACAATTCTAGGCCAAGGTAATAAATTTGTTATTTGTGTCACTAGGATATCACATGTCTTAGTGTGAGGGTTCGGTTTCAGTTCAGTTCTGGGTTTGGACACCTTGTCTAAGTCTGGTTTCTGATATGGATTGGGGTTTGGAGTTCTATCCTTAGAACTTATATGGCTGTGGCTTCTGAATGGCATGTAGTGGCACCAGCTGTTCTGTTATCACTCTAGGAAGTGATGTCTGGAGGTGCAACTACATCTTGTATTGCACTTAGTTCATTGGTGATTCATGAAGCTTCGTGAATGGAAGGGGTTTTGATGTCTGGTAGGAGCAGCTCCTGGGTGCTACTGGTGGTTGTAGTATGCAACACATATTACAGAGGTTGTAGTATGGGACTTGTTTGTATAGATGACTAGAGTTCTGTTACTAGTGGCCTTCAGGTTTGGGGTCTGGGTGGGAAAGGTATTGCCTTTCTGTCTGAGTTCATTCAGAGTTTCAAGTGAAGAGCAAATGTGGCTCTAAGTCAATTTAGCAGGCCTTAGGGTATGTTCAAAGGTGCAAGGGGATGGTTCTGATGGTTCTTAAGCTTAAGTTCACAAGGGATGAACTGTAAAGTCCTGTATTATACAAGAGACTAAGCTTAAGGCTTTGGTCTTGCTTTGGGGGGCTTTTATAGGCCCTGTGGCTACTGTATAGTAAGTACATATGACTAAGTAAAGAGATGATGCATCTCTAAGGCATCGTACTAAGCATATATGACTACATGTTGTGGTGGACAGTTGGGATGCTTATGCTTACTAATATTCTGTCCATATATGTACATATTTCTCACAGTTCAGCCAGAGTTGTCATCACTTCCCCCACCCTACTTTACACACCCTCTATTATGCTCTTGCCACCCCAGACTGCTGTTGTGTTGCCTTGGCTACTTACTAAAGTACTTACACTAATCTGCTGATGGTTTTCATGGCCTTACTGTTGCTGAAACATGTCAATCACTGCCGGAAACTCCACTTAAATAGTCATGTATAAATATGCTCATAGAATGGGACCAAAGCCTTAAGCTTGGTCTCTTGTGAATCCTAGGCATTCTCAGAGCAATCCTCTGAGTGATCCAAAGCTTCACAGCCCCTTTTTCCCTCCAACTTGCACCCTAGAACATACCCTAGGGTCTGCTAAGCGACTTAGTGACACATTTCACTTAATCTACCATATATAGTAAACTGAGTCCCAATTGGGAACTCTTTGAACTCTGACACATACGTTAAGTGCTCAGAAAGGCATTGCCTTTCTTTGCTTCAGACAGATGAAGGTCACTGAGTAACAGACCTCTCAGTGCTCTATAGAACTACCCCCTCTGCACTAGCAACCCAGCAGGAAGGAGCAGCTCCTTCCATTCACAACCTTAGTGGCATACCAATGAACTAAGTGCAATACAAGATCCCCTTCCTCCTTCAGGAGATAGAGGACAACAGCAGCCAGCACTGCCACTACCAACAGCCATTCTAACAAGGCGTTAGAACTCCACAGAAGACAACCAAGACAACAGTCACCAACACAGATATCATCCTACACATAGAGCAGAGGGACAGAGACAGGCCAGACAACCTAACCCCCAGACAAAGAGAATGAGCAGCCAAGGGAGCTGCCAGACAGAAACATTGACAGAACTGCCATGCTCAGTCCAGTGTGACACCACCAACCTCCACTCCCCTTGTCATGCTGGACTGAGTGTGGCGGTTCTGTCGATGTTTCTGTCTGGCAGCCTTCTTGGCTGCTCATTCTCTTTGTATGGGGGTTAGGTTGTCTGGCCTGTCTCTGTCCCTCTGCTCTATGTGTAGGATGATATCTGCATTGGTGACCGTCATCTTGGTCATCTTCTGTGGAGTTCTAATGCCTTGTTAGAATGGCTGTGGGTAGTGGTGGTGCTGGCTGCTGTCATTCTCTATCTCCTGAAGGAGGAAGGGGATCTTGTATTGCACTTAGTTCATTGGTATGCCACTAAGGTTGTGAATGGAAGGAGCTGCTCCTTCCTTCTGGGTTTCTGGTGCAGATGGGGTGGTTCTATAGAGCACTGAGAGTTCCATTACTCAGTGACCTTCGTCTGTCTGAAAGTGAAGAAAGGCAATGCCTTTCTGAGCACTTAACGTATGTGTTGGAGTTCGAAGAGTTCCCAATCGGGACTTGGTTTACTATATATAGTAGATTAAGTGAAACATGTCACTAAGTTGCTTAGCAGACCCTAGGGTATGTTCTAGGGCACAAGTGGGAGGGGAATGGGGCTGTGAAGCTTTGGATCACTTGGAGGATTGCTCTGAGAATGTCTAGGATTCACAAGAGACCAAGCTTAAGGCTTTGGTCCCCTTCTATGAGCATATTTATACATCACTATTTAGGCAGAGTCTTCAGCAGCAATTGACATGTTTCAGTGGCAGTAAGGCCACAAAAATTGTCAGCAGATTAATGTAAGTACTCTAGTAATAAGCCGAGGCAGCACAACAGCAGAAGGGATCAGCAGGAGTGTAATAGAGGTGATGTAAGGTAAGGAGGGGGAAGGGGTGACGACTCCAGCCGGACTGTGGGAAATATGTATGTATAAGGCAAGAAGATTAGTAAGCATAAGCATCCCAATAGTCCACCATGACATGATCCCCTGTTCAGAGTCTTTGCTGGTTGTGGTTGACTCTTTGGGGGCAGTGGCAGTGATAATGGGTGGTACTGCAACACTTGGAACACTTCTTGGTCTTGGTTTTGCGAATGGGGACTTCTTTGTCTTTGAATCCCCAGTCTCCCTCCACCTTTCTGACATGCAGATGGGCAGGAACTCGAAACCCTTTCAGGACTGTCTGAGGGCCTCTTGCTCGGTGCTCCCCCAGGGGTTATAGTCCTGGAGACCTGTAGCTAGTCTCCTGTATCCATCAGCATCTTGGAGCGCTCCATACCACTCCATCAACTTGATTTTTTGAAAGGCAAGTTTGCTGTTCACCCTGGCAAGCTCTTGCTGGGTGTACATTACCTCCCTTTCCCACATCCTGTAGGCCAATACACCAGAGAGGAATGACTCATCTTCCTCTTCTGTGGTGACTTCAGTTACTTTTCAGGAGAAGGGCTCTCTTCCTGAAAAGATGCACTTCTGCGTTGGTGTGATGTATGGGCTCTTGTGTGGCACCAGGCTGGGATGAAGGAGGGTGGTGAATACCTCCTTGCCTTTACGAAGAGTGGTGCTGACAAGGGGGTACTTTAGGTTGTCAAGGTGGTACTTGTGGTAGGGGGCAAAGAGGGCCCCTCCTGTAATGGTAGGGATTGTGAATGGTTCGTTAGTGGTCTCGATCCATCCTGGTCCAGGATGGGGGTCATCTTCTTCTGCTTTGCACTCTCCCTGCTCCTGGTTCTCCCTCTTGTTCTTGTTGAGGGTCCAGACCCTCTCGTCCTCTTCCTCCCCTCGTCATAGGTGCAGGTGTGTTTGTATTGAAGGGCTCAAAGGGCTGCGCTGACATTATTTGTTGTAGTGTTGTCCAGGTGTATGGTGACACGTTGGTCTGTACTTTCTGGTTCCTTGTCATTGAAGGAGGTGTCAGTGGGGGAGTGGAGATCACATTGAGTGGTCCAGTCAATGGCAGCAAGGAGGTTGTCAAGGTTTGCCCAGATTGGGGCAGAATCGAGGGTGGTGGAGGTGGGAGTTGTGGTGGCTGATTCAAGGGGAGGAGGAGAGGCACTTGGGGAGCAAATCTCATAGGCATCACTATTGGTATAATTTTCAATGTCAAGCAGAGTGAACCAGTTGGTGGTGCATAGGGGGGTGGTGCGTTTGCAGGAGGTGGGGAAGGTGGGCATGTTGTTGGATTTGAGGACTGAATGGTTGTGAGTGGTGGGGAAGTTAGTTGTTAGTGTAGGAGGATATTGTTGGGTAGTTTGTTTAGTAGGAATGGAAGCGTAGTAGTGAGGGTTCACTGCTGTCGTTTGAAGGTAGTTTGGAGGGTGCTTTTATAGCTGGTTGGGTGATTGGGATCGGTGGAATTCACTAAGTAGCTCCAGTGCATGCAGGTTATTGCTGCTGACCCATGAATTGTCCAATGCAGGGTAGCCTTTCCATTTGACTAGGCATTGCCGTTGTCTTTTTTGGCCATGTTTCCTTTCTGCAATGATTTTATCTACTTCATACTCTTCTTCTCCTTCAATGGTTTCAGGTGCTGGTGCTTGAATGGGATGCGTACTCCATGGTTTCCATATAGGGTGATAATAGATCCACATGAAACACTGGATGGATATGCATGTGTGCT